>JAINUW010000584.1:0-220406 GCA_020205615.1 Panax quinquefolius | reverse complement strand
AATCGCTTTGAAATGCTAAGGCAGGGCAAAACCTTAACATATTTTTTAACTTGTTGGACGACAGAAGTTTGAATGTCAGTCCATGGGGGAGGATTACTTTGTAAGCACTGAAAGAGAAGCTTACAAATCTTCCTGAGGTCCTTGTAAAACATGCCAATATAATTGAGCAAGCCAAGAAACCTCTGTAGCTTAGTTTTGTCGGTAATCTTATCTGGGAACCGGTCGGCGAATTGAATAGCTCTGTCAATTGGCCGCGTGAGTCCATGATAGAGGATTAATCCGAGAAACCTGACTTTAGTCAGAAACATACTACATTTGGAAGGAGAAAGAACAAGACCATTGGTTTTAACTGTTCGGAAGAACGAATATAAATGTTTAATATGCTCTTCAATAGTCTTGGAGAATACAAGGATATCGTCGATGTATACAATGATAAAATGACTGAAAGGATTCAAAATATTATTAAGAATATTCTGAAATTCACTGGGTGCATTTTTAAGTCCAAATGACTGAACATTCCATTCGTAGTGTCCGAACGGAGTAGTAAATGCAGTTTTGTATTTATCATCTGGATGAATAGCAACTTGCCAGAATCCTGACTTAAGGTAAATTTACTAAATATTGTGGAGACACTTAACCTACCAAGGAGATCATCCTTGTTGGGCAAAGGGTACCTTATCCATTCTAGTACTTTGTTTAATGGTTTATAATTAATGACTAACCGAGGGGACACCTCTTTTTCTCTCAAATTCGTTATTAACATAGAAAAAGTCAAGCAAGACCATGGTGACTTGCTATGTCTAATTAAACCTTTACTAAGAAGATCATTAATTTCTTTTTTACATAACTCCATTTGTTCATGACTCATTTTAATAGGTCTAGCTTTAGTGGGAATTAAATGTTCTTTAAATTCCTTAGCATAGGGTAACCTTACTTGTGTGCTTCTTCCTATGCCAAAAGCATTGGGAGAATCGAACATAAATTTTTAGTAAATAATCTTTTAATTCTTTTTTTTTTTGGACTCTGTTACTCTTAAGTTGTTCTTCAACTTAGCGATACTTAACTTCTTCTTTAAGGAAATTTAAATGAGTAACTTTGCGCTTTATGATTCAATGATTTAGAAATTGATTCTTCTTGAATAAATTTTAAATCTCTTTCTTTTGGTTTGATTAGGAAACTAAATGTAATCTTTTTTCCTAAGTGTTCGCAACTTAAACCTTTATTACTAGTAGTAAATGGGTATAATAAATAGATAAATGGTAATCCTAAAATAATTTTGTCAATAAGATTACGAACTAAGACAAATGAGGTCTTAAAACACATACTGTCTTGACAAATATATACATTAGGTAATTTATATTTTATTTCCATCTGACTTCCGTTAGCTGAATTTAGTTTTTCACTAGTTTTCTTATAATATCGTGTGGGGATAATACCTTCTTTAATACAGTTCAAATCGCACGAAAGATCAACTAAGGCGGGGGAGTCAGACTGAGAACGTTTATCGATAACTAAATTAATAGAGATATACCATTTTGAATAGTAATATCTTTAATTCTTTTAAGGAGAGACCTTGAATAAAGAGGTCGAAATCTTTAGCTTTTGATGATTACGGTTCATCGTGACTTTCATCACTAGAAGTGGAATCATGAACTTGAAGATCTGATTTCTTATCATCAATCTCTTTTCTTAAATTAGAAATATCTAATTTTAAGTTAGAAATTTTTTCTTAAGTTTATTAACTTCTTGATTTAATTCAGGGAGGGTAATTTCTTTTACAGGAGATTTAAATCTTTCAAGAGTTTTGTTGAGACTGAAAATTGGTTTTTCTTTGGCTCTAAGAACTTTATCAGTGACTTTTTTATCTTTGGTTAACAAATCTTTTAATTGCTTCAAATACTGAGTTTTTAATTCAGGGTCTGTAATTTTACTAATTAGATCAACTAATAAAGAACTTTCTTCTTCTTCTTTCGTAATTACATTGATTCTTTTACAACAGTTTTTATTGCAATTTTTTGTACATATAGTGACTTCATTTTCACTATCAAATTCATCATTAGATGTATTATTACTAAAAGATTCTGGAATATCAGAAGCTTCTTCATCACTACTACTGTTATTTTCAATTCTCATTAATTCTAATAACTATTCTGTATCTTCGGCTGAAATATTCAATTGAGTTAATTTTTGTTTAACTCTACATTCACTTTTATAATGTCATTTCTGCCCACAATTGTGACAGACAATTTTACTTTTATCATATTTCTTTGATTTTTTATATGATTTTTTCTTAGATGACTTGGGTTTATTGTAATAAGTATCTTGATTATTATTCTTTTTATCATGATTATATCTATTCTTACGACTCTTATGACTTTTATGTGACTCAATATGTTTATTCTTAAGCCTGTGCTTTCTTCTAGAGGGAGCAACCTGCGGTAAACCATATTGTTCACAAAATGTTCCTAACTCGTATTTAGCTTTATTTTATCTTTTAAAGCTTGTTTAGCTAACTTAAAGTCAATACACACATTTTAATCCGATTTTTGAATATAACTAATAATATCACCATAAGTCAAATTATCATAATCTATATATCCTAAATTTTTACTTAATTCTTCCCTAACCTTGTGAGCAAATAAAGATGGTAAACCATTAACAAATTTCTCTTTCCAAAATGGTTTGTTACTGTCATTTCTCATCATAACTCTGGAAGTAAATACATCTTTGTACCATCTAAAATCACTTAGAGTGGGACATGTAAGATTACTTAATTGATCATGGATTCTTTCAGTGATATTACTAGGAGTTCCAACAAAATATTTAATTATAGTAAATATTAAAGTATTAACTCCATCGGAAGACCAATACCAAAGATCTTCATCAAAGATGGGATTGCCTTCATTATCTCTTTGGATAGCATGAACTATGGAACATCTAATGTCTTTAGTGAGATGTTTTTCTCACCAAGACCTGAGAATGCTAGTAAAACCACTAGCTATTAATTCAACTATATCTGATTGAGATAAAGAGTTGAATTTGGTAATATAAACATTGGCTACCATGTATATATGATTAAGTTTATTAAGAATTTCTTGTTCACCAAATCCATCTATATTCCATTCATAAATCTTATTAGAGGACACAGAGAACCTGCTTTATCTAGATTTCTCTCTTGAACTGTGTAGATCCGGAGGAGTTGGTCTAGAGTACCAATTTACGTAATACTTGTGTTATTGACAGTTAATTTATTTAGCTGTTCATTAAGGTTTGAAATGGATGAGTGATTAGAGTGATCCGAAGAACTTTTGTTATCATCATCTGTTTCAACATGATCGATAACAGCAATGGTTCCACTTGAACCTGGTTCTGTTTTAAGTTTTTAAAATAACTTTTCAATAGATCGGATCAATTCACTTTCTTTATTAGGTAGACTTAGATTATATCTATTTTCTGGTAATTTAATTAAAGGTTGTTTAAGTTTTGAATCAGGTTTTTTAATAATTCCTTCTTCAAATTTTTCTTCAATCCTATCTAGCTGTTTTCCTACTGTTGCTAGATATTGATTACTAAAGTTTAACTGTTCAATTAATTTTTTATTATCATTAGTTCAATCGAAATCTTGAAGGACTAGCGATAATCAAGTGTTTTAATGGAATTAGAACTGTCTCTAAAGGGGATGATTGACGATACTTTAGATCTATCTTCTTTAATCCATTGAGTTTTACTAATAACATTACATTTACTTTGGTCGATCATATACCAAATTAAATAGAATGTGATGTTAATTTCTTCATTTTAATAAATCTTTTCCATCTATTAACTATCTTATCTCTTTCCTTTTCTATGGGGTGAGTAGATCACGAATAGATGTCTCTTTTCTTTGGTAAATTTTGAATTAAAATCCTTTACTAAGTTATCCCAATCTAAAACGAAATTCTTTTAATGACTCTTAATTGATTATTAATTGGGGCATTAAAATCGGTATCAATGGGATATACCGAGGATCTTTGGAGAAGAAGAATCTTCATCTTCAACGGTATCATTCTGAGTATAGCAAGGATGACTAACTTGTCCTTGATTAAGGATACCTTTAAGTTTGATATCTCTAACCGAAGGATTACTAAGGACTTCAGTATCTCTTCTAGTGTGGATAACTGAAGGAGCTGAAGAACTAGAAATGTCTTCAATGATAACTGGGGTTATAGTACGTTCAAAACTAATTTTAACAGTTCCATCAGAAAACTGTTGAATGTTTTCAATATTTAACAAATTGTTAACTATGGGCTGCTGTGGCAATTCATTGGGTAAAGTCCATTGATTTGGTAAAGTAATATCCTTCCAAAGAATTGTTCTTGGGATCTGGATATTAGCATCACTAGTTGAACTTTAAATTAAAACTGTTTGATCTTTTGGACTTTTATTAAGAGCATGAACATTTAAGTTTGATTTCATTGTTTTATATTAAATTCTGTAAATCAAAGCAATGGGTTGAGATCCTTCAATCATTTGAGTAATCTCTCCATCAGTTTTAATATTTAATGATAAGGCTTTGAATAAGTTTTGATCACTAAGACTCAAGGTGAAATCAGGAAAGCAATTGAAATGGATAGGTCCATTATGCAAACTTGCTTCCATGGCACCAATAATATCGGGATAATAATTCAAAATCTCTAGCATCTCTAAGGCAGAGGTAGATAGATGAATTAATTCCTTTTCTGTTGAGAGGTTTGACTGCAACTTGAACAAGACCTATGTGAATAAAATTGTAAACCTTCTTTCTGTGTTTTTTAATAACTTCTAGCGATAAAAGACTACAATTTTCGTATTCTTTGTTAATTGCATAAACTCTTTCAACTGTTTTGACATTATAGTCAGTTTTGAACTTATCGGAAAAGGTTGACAGATGATTCTGGTTCATTGTGACTTTCATCACGGTGAATCGGTAAAGTAATCTCTTTCTTTTATTTATAAACATTTGAGGAAGGGATTACATTAATTCCTAGACTAAATGTTTATGGGAAGAAGGAAGTATTGAAGACTTCTTCTTCTTCTTCATCTTTAACTAAGAAGATCAAAGCTGAAAGCTTCGTCTTCGGCTAACTCTAGAGAGAAGGGAGAGAGGACCTCGGAAGAGCTTTCTAGAGAGAGAAGCTCTGAGGCTACATTGAATTAAGCCTAAAGAAACTCTAACACTTGAGTTTCTTTAAATAGAAAATTGAAAAGTAAATTACTATTTGATTCACGCAGGAATCACTATTAAATTAACTGAAGTAAAAGTAATTTACTAAAGTAAAAGTAAAACGTAAGAAACATTTTACATTTACTTTTACATTGGTAAATGTAAGAAACATTTAACTTAAGTAAAAGCAAAAGTTATTCTTTTACTTTTACTTTTACTTTTACATTTACTAAGGTAAAAGACTTTTGCTTTACGGAAAGCAAAAGCTGAGATGATGGATGGGCCATCACCTGTCGGTTGACTGAAGATGCCTCTGGCGTCTTCTTCGTTTATTGGTCTGTCTCCTGTAGGTGCCGGAAAGTGCTATTGATCATCTTCTCAGATGAGTCACCATCCCCATACATTTCCACCTTAAAATTTTTATCCAGGAAATAACCCTTTCACCCCCAAAAATTTGGTTTATAAAGAAGGAGGAAAAAAATTTCTACCGAAAATTGGTCAAAATCTTCAAAATTTCTTAGATTTTGTAAAAAAAATTTGTTTAAAAACAAATCAGACTGAAATCTGAAAAAAAGGATCACTTGATTGGTCCTGATCTATCAGTGAAATCGATCTAAACAGAAGACTTCTTTGTTAACTGTTTAAACAAAAATTCTTTTTCTTGAAGGTCCACTTAGACTCTAGCCTTACTTGCCTTGAACACATACCCGTAGATCTAAAGATTCCCATTAGCCTTACACTGCTCCCAATTGAGACTTACAAACGGCATTATTTGGGACTTAAGGCGATCTTGGGTGGTTTACGGCGAAGGTCGGGCGATTAAAATTGGAGCAAGAAAAATAAAAGTTTGAAAAAACATTTAAGTAAACAAATCAAACTGTTTTTAATCGAAACCACGGATAGCATCAATAACCACCCGTGTGGCTCTGATACCATATAACAGTGGGATAATTTTTTAAAAGAAAAACTTTAACAGAAGAAAAAAAAGATTAAGAAGATGACCGGTGAATCGAAAAAGTAATCTCTTTCTTTTATTTATAAACATTTGAGGAAGGGATTACATTAATTCCTACACTAAATGTTTAAGGGAAAAAGGAAGTATTGAAGACTTCTTCTTCATCTTTAACTAAGAAGATCGAAGTTGAAAGCTTCGTCTTCGGCTAACTCTAGAGAGAAGGGAGAGAGGACCTCGGAAGAGCTTTCTAGAGAGAGAAGCTCTGAGGCTACATTGAATTAAGCCTGAAGAAACTCTAACACTTGAGTTTCTTTAATTAGAAAACTGAAAAGTAAATTACTATTTGATTCACGCAGGAATCACTATTAAATTAACTTAAGTAAAAGTAATTTACTAAAGTAAAAGTAAAACGTAAGAAACATTTTACATTTACTTTTACATTGGTAAATGTAAGAAACATTTAACTTAAGTAAAAGTAAAAGTTATTCTTTTACTTTTACTTTTACTTTTACATTTACTAAAGTAAAAGACTTTTGCTTTACGGAAAGCAAAAGCTGAGATGATGGATGGGCCATCACCTGTCGGTTGACTGATGATGCCTCTGGCGTCTTCTTCGTTTATTTGTCCGTCTCCTGTAGGTGCCGGAAGGTGCTGTTGATCATCTTCTCAGATGAGTCACCATCCCCATACATTTCCACCTTAAAATTTTTTTCCAGGAAATAACCCTTTCACCCCCAAAAATTTGGTTTATAAAGGAGGAAAAAAAAAATTCTACCGAAAATTGGTCAAAATCTTCAAAATTTCTTAGATTTTGTAAAAAATTTTGTTTAAAAACAAATCAGACTGAAATCTGAAACAAAGGATCACTCGATTGGTCCTGATCTATCAGTGAAATCGATCTAAACAGAAGACTTCTTTGTTAACTATTTAAACAAAAATTCTTTTTCTTGAAGGTCCACTTAGACTCTAGCCTTACTTGCCTTGAACACATACCCATAGATCTAAAGATTCCCTTTAGCCTTACACTGCTCCCAATTGAGACTTCTAGATGGCATTATTTGGGACTTAAGGCGATCTTGGGTTGTTTACGGCGAAGGTCGGGCGATTAAAAGTGGAGCAAGAAAAATAAATGTTTGAAAAAACATTTAACTAAACAAATCAAACTGTTTTTAATCGAAACCACCGATAGCATCAAGAACCAACCGTGTGGCTCTGATACCATATAACAGCGGGATAATTTTTTTAAAAGAAAAACTTTAACAAAAGAAAGAAAAGATTAAGAAGATGACCGGTGAATCGGTAAAGTAATCTTTTTCTTTTATTAATAAACATTTGAGGAAGGGATTACATTAATTCCTAGACTAAATGTTTAAGGGAAGAATGAAGTATTGAAGACTTCTTCTTCATCTTTAACTAAGAAGAGCGAAGCTGAAAGCTTCGTCTTCGGCTAACTCTAGAGAGAAGGGAGAGAGGACCTCGGAAGAGCTTTCTAGAGAGATAAGCTCTGAGGCTACATTGAATTAAGCCTAAAGAAACTCTAACACTTGAGTTTCATTAAATAGAAAACTGAAAAGTAAATTACTATTTGATTCACGCAGGAATCACTATTAAATTAACTGAAGTAAAAGTAATTTACTAAAGTAAAAGTAAAACGTAAGAAATATTTTACATTTACTTTTACATTGGTAAATGTAAGAAACATTTAACTTAAGTAAAAGCAAAAGTTATTCTTTTACTTTTACTTTTACTTTTACATTTACTAAAGTAAAAGACTTTTGCTTTACAGAAAGCAAAAGATGAGATGATGGTTGGGCCATCACCTGTCGGTTGACTGAAGATGCCTTTGGCGTCTTCTTCGCCATCTTGGTCCGCGTCTCCTCGGAGTGTGCAGAAGGTGTCATGATCATCTTCTCAGATGAGTCACCATCCCCATACATTTCCACCTTAAAATTTTTATCCAGGAAATAACCCTTTCACCCCCAAAAATTTGGGTTATAAAGAAGGAGGAAAAAAAAATTTCTACCGAAAATTGGTCAAAATCTTCAAAATTTTTTAGATTTTGTAAATATTTTAGTTTAAAAACAAATCAGACTAAAATCTGAAACAAAGGATCACTCGATTGGTCCTAATCTATCAGTGAAATCGATCTAAACAGAAGACTTCTTTGTTAACTGTTTAAACAAAAATTCTTTTTCTTGAAGGTCCACTTAGACTCTAGCATTACTTGCCTTGAACACATACCCGTAGATCTAAAGATTCCCTTTAGCCTTACACTGCTCCCAATTGAGACTTACAAACGGCATTATTTGGGACTTAAGGCGATCTTGGGTGGTTTACGGCGAAGGTCGGGCGATTAAAAGTGGAGCAAGAAAAATAAAAGTTTGAAAAACATTTAAGTTAAAAAATCAAACTGTTTTTAATCGAAACCACCGATAGCATCAAGAACCAACCGTGTGGCTCTAATACCATATAACAGTGGGATAAGTTTTTAAAAGAAAAACTTAAACAACAGAAAAAGAAAAGATTAAGAAGATGACCGGTGAATCGGTAAAGTAATCTCTTTCTTTTATTTATAAACATTTGAGGAAGGGATTACATTAATTCCTAGACTAAATGTTTAAGGGAAAAAGGAAGTATTGAAGACTTCTTCTTCATCTTTAACTACGAAGATCGAAGTTGAAAGCTTCGTCTTCGGCTAACTCTAGAGAGAAGGGAGAGAGGACCTCGGAAGAGCTTTCTAGAGAGAGAAGCTCTGAGGCTACATTGAATTAAGTCTAAAGAAACTCTAACACTTGAGTTTCTTTAAATAGAAAACTGAAAAGTAAAATACTATTTGATTCACGCAGGAATCACTATTAAATTAACTGAAGTAAAAGTAATTTACTAAAGTAAAAGTAAAACGTAAGAAACATTTTATATTTACTTTAAATTGGTAAATGTAAGAAACATTTAACTTAAGTAAAAGCAAAAGTTATTCTTTTACTTTTACTTTTACTTTTACATTTACTAAAGTAAAAGACTTTTGCTTTACGGAAAGCAAAAGCTGAGATGATGGATGGGCCATCACCTGTCGGTTGATTGAAGATGCCCCTGGCGTCTTCTTCGCGTTCTCGTCCGTCTCTCACAGTAGGTGCTTAGGAAGGTGTTGTTGATCATCTTCTCAGATGAGTCACCATCCCCATACATTTCCACCTTAAAATTTTTATCCAGAAAATAACCCTTTCACCCCCAAAAATTTGGTTTATAAAGAAGGAATAAAAAAAAAATTCTACCGAAAATTGGTCAAAATCTTCAAAATTTCTTAGATTTTGTAAAAATTTTGTTTAAAACAAATCGATCGAAATCGAAACAAAGGATCACTCGATTGGTCCCGATCTATCGAGTGAAATCGATCTAAATGTAAGACTTCTTTGTTAACTATTTAAACAAAATTCTTTTCTTGAAGGTCCACTTAGACTCTAGCCTTACTTGCCTTGAACACATACCCAGTAGATCTAAAGATTCCTTTAGCCTTACACTTTGCTCCCAATTGAGACTTATAAACGGCATTATTTGGGACTTAAGGCGATCTTGGGTGGTTCTACATGAAGGTCGAAGCGATTAAAAGTGGAGCAAGAAAAAAATAAAAGTTTGAAAAACATTTAAGTAAAAAAATCAAACTGCTTTTTAATCGAAACCACCGATAAGATCAAGAACCAACCGTGTGGCTCGATACCATATAACAAAGGGATAAGTTTTAAAGAAAAAACTTAAACAATGTAAAAGAAAAGATTAAGAAGATGACCTAAGAATCGGTAAAGTAATCTCTTTCTTTTATTTATAAACATTTGAGGAAGGGATTACATTAATTCCTAGACTAAATGTTTAAGGGAAGAAGGAAGTATTGAAGACTTCTTCTTCATCTTTAACTAAGAAGAACGGTCGAAAGCTTCGCCTTCTTGACTAACTCTAGAGAGAAGGAGAGAGACCTCGGAAGAGCTTTCTAGAGAGAGAAGCTCGAGAGGCTACATTGAATTAAGCCTCAAAGAAACTCTAACACTTGAGTTTCTTTAAATAGAAAACTGAAAAGTAAATTATTATTTGATTCACGCATGAATCACTATTAAATTAACTGAAGTAAAAGTAATTTACTAAAGTAAAAGTAAAATGTAAGAAACATTTTATATTTACTTTTACATTGGTAAATGTAAGAAACATTTAACTTAAGTAAAAGCAAAAGTTATTCTTTTACTTTTACTCTTACTTTTACATTTACTAAAGTAAAAGACTTTTGCTTTACGGAAAGCAAAAGCTGAGATGATGGATGGGCCATCACCTGTCGGTTGACTGAAGATGCCTCTGGCGTCTTCTTCGTTTACTAGTCCGTCTCCTGTAGGTGCAGGAAGGTGTTGTTGATCATCTTCTCAGATGAGTCACCATCCCCATACATTTCCACCTTAAAATTTTTATCCAGGAAATAACCCTTTCACCCCCAAAAATTTGGTTTATAAAGAAGGAGGAAAAAAAAATTTCTACCGAAAATTGGTCAAAATCTTCAAAATTTCTTAGATTTTATAAAAATTTTTGTTTAAAAACAAATTAGACTGAAATCTGAAACAAAGGATCACTCGATTGGTCTTGATCTATCAGTTAAATCGATCTAAACATAAGACTTCTTTGTTAACTGTTTAAACAAAAATTCTTTTTCTTGAAGGTCCACTTAGACTCTAGCCTTACTTGCCTTGAACACATACCCGTAGATCTAAAGATTCCCTTTAGCCTTACTTTAATCGCCCCAATTGAGACTTATAAACGGCATTATTTGGGACTTAAGGCGATCTTGGGTGGTTTACGGCGAAGGTCGGGCGATTAAAAGTGGAGCAAGAAAAATAAAAGTTTGAAAAAACATTTAAGTAAACAAATCAAACTGTTTTTAATCGAAACCACCGATAGCATCAAGAACTAACCGTGTGGCTCTGATACCATATAACAGCGGGATACTTTTTTTAAAAGAAAAACTTTAACAGAAGAAAGAAAAGATTAAGAAGATGACCGGTGAATCGCTAAAGTAATCTCTTTCTTTTATTTATAAACATTTGAGGAAGGGATTACATTAATTTCTAGACTAAATGTTTTAGTGAAGAATGAAGTATTGAAGACTTCTTCTTCATCTTTAACTAAGAAGAGCGAAGCTGAAAGCTTCGTCTTCGGCTAACTCTAGAGAGAAGGGAGAGAGGACCTCGGAAGAGCTTTCTAGAGAGAGAAGCTCTGAGGCTACATTGAATTAAGCCTAAAGAAACTCTAACACTTGAGTTTCTTTAATTAGAAAACTAAAAAGTAAATTACTATTTGATTCACGTAGGAATCACTATTAAATTAACTGAAGTAAAAGTAATTTACTAAAGTAAAAGTAAAACGTAAGAAATATTTTACATTTACTTTTACATTGGTAAATGTAAGAAACATTTAACTTAAGTAAAAGCAAAAGTTATTCTTTTACTTTTACTTTTACTTTTACATTTTCTAAAGTAAAAGACTTTTGCTTTACAGAAAGCAAAAGCTGAGATGATGGATTGGCCATCACCTGTCGGTTGACTGAAGATGCCTTTGGCGTCTTCTTCGTTTACTGGTCCGTCTCCTGTAGGTGCAGGAAGGTGCTGTTGATCATCTTCTCAGATGAGTCACCATCCCCATACATTTCCACCTTAAAATTTTTATCCAGGAAATAACCCTTTCACCCCCAAAAATTTGGGTTATAAAGAAGGAGGAAAAAAAAATTTCTACCGAAAATTGGTCAAAATCTTCAAAATTTCTTAGATTTTGTAAAAATTTTAGTTTAAAAACAAATCAGACTGAAATCTGAAACAAACGGTCACTCGATTGGTCCTGATCTATCAGTGAAATCGATCTAAACAGAAGACTTCTTTGTTAACTGTTTAAACAAAAATTCTTTTTCTTGAAGGTCCATTTAGACTCTAGCCTTACTTGCCTTGAACACATACCCGTAGATCTAAAGATTCCCTTTAGCCTTACACTGCTCCCAATCGAGACTTACAAACGGCATTATTTGGGACTTAAGGCGATCTTGGGTGGTTTACGGCGAAGGTCGGGCGATTAAAAGTGGAGCAAGAAAAATAAAAGTTTGAAAAAACATTTAAGTAAACAAATCAAACTGTTTTTAATCAAAACCACCGATAGCATCAAGAACCACCCGTGTGGCTCTGATACCATATAACAGCGGGATAATTTTTTAAAATAAAAACTTTAACAGAAGAAAGAAAAGATTAAGAAGATGACTGGTGAATCGGTAAAGTAATCTCTTTCTTTTATTTATAAACATTTGAGGAAGGGATTACATTAAATCCTAGACTAAATGCTTAAGGGAAAAAGGAAATATTGAAGACTTCTTCTTCATCTTTAACTAAGAAGATCGAAGTTGAAAGCTTCGTCTTCGGCTAACTCTAGAGAGAAGGGAGAGAGGACCTCAGAAGAGCTTTCTAGAGAGAGAAGCTCTGAGGCTACATTGAATTAAGCCTAAAGAAACTCTAACACTTGAGTTTCTTTAAATAGAAAACTGAAAAGTAAATTACTGTTTGATTCACGCAGGAATCACTATTAAATTAACTAAAGTAAAAGTAATTTACTAAAGTAAAAGTAAAACGTAAGAAACATTTTATATTTACTTTTACATTGGTAAATGTAAGAAACATTTAACTTAAGTAAAAGACAAAGTTATTCTTTTACTTTTACTTTTACTTTTACATTTACTAAAGTAAAAGACTTTTGCTTTACGGAAAGCAAAAGCTGAGATGATGGATGGGCCATCACCTGTCGGTTGACTGAAGATGCCTCTAGCGTCTTCTTCGTTTACTGGTCCGTCTCCTATAGGTGTCGAAAGGTGCTGTTGATCATCTTCTCAGATCAGTCACCATCCCCATACATTTCCACCTTAAAATTTTTATCCAGGAAATAACCCTTTCAGCCCCAAAAATTTGGTTTATAAAGAAGGAGGAAAAAAAAAATTTCTACCGAAAATTGGTCAAAATCTTCAAAATTTCTTAGATTTTGTAAAAATTTTTGTTTAAAAACAAATCAGACTGAAATCTGAAACAAAGGATCACTCTATTGGTCCTGATCTATCAGTGAAATCGATCTAAACAGAAGACTTCTTTGTTAACTATTTAAACAAAAATTCTTTTTCTTGAAGGTCCACTTAGACTCTAGCCTTACTTGCCTTGAACACATACCCCTAGATCTAAAGATTCCCTTTAGCCTTACACTGCTCCCAATTGAGACTTACAAACGACATTATTTAGGACTTAAGGCGATCTTGGGTGGTTTACTACGAAGGCCCAAGCGATTAAAAGTGGAGCAAGAAAAATAAAAGTTTGAAAAAACATTTAAATAAAAAAATCAAACTGTTTTTAATCGAAACCACCGATAGCATCAAGAACCATCAGTGTGGCTCTGATACTATATAACAGTGGGATAAGTTTTTAAAAGAAAAACTTAAACAACAGAAAAAGAAAAGATTAAGAAGATGACCGGTGAATAGGTAAAGTAATCTCTTTCTTTTATTTATAAACATTTGAGGAAGGGATTACATTAATTCCTAGACTAAATGTTTAAGGGAAGAAGGAAGTATTGAAGACTTCTTCTTCATCTTTAACTAAGAAGATCGAAGCTAAAAGCTTCGTCTTCGGCTAACTCTAGAGAGAAGGGAGAGAGGACCTCGGAAGAGCTTTCTAGATAGAGAAGCTCTGAGGCTACATTGAATTAAGTCTAAAGAAACTCTAACACTTGAGTTTCTTTAAATAGAAAACTGAAAAGTAAAATACTATTTGATTCACACAGGAATCACTATTAATGTGAGACCCCAGATTTTATCAATAAAGATTTAAATTTTGTCGAATTAATTTTTAATATTATGGTGTGAATTTGAGATAATATTATAGTTGTGGGTAGTATTTATAAATTTTGCGAAGTATGCAAGTGGTTATATTATATTCGATTGGTCGGGAATATCTCGGTTTAGCGGGGAATATTCGTACAACTACTCAATCATTGGTGGACCCTAATAATGTAATTATTTGCTCTGATTGAGAAAACGACAAAAATATTTTATTGAAATAACGGCGGAAGTTTTACCGCTGATCTTTGTTGAACTACTCTTGTAGTAAAAGTACGATGTCACGTGTGGTTGCATAGTAGACACGGTATTGATTATCGATGCTTATGTGAGAAGTCACTCGGTTTGATTCCATTATTGTTTATTAATAATATGAATTATTATAGCGATAATGACGCTTTTGTTTTATTCAGTATTATTAACGTAATAAAACGTAAACATCTTTTATATAAAATGTAATACTTTATTAAAGTTATTCTATAAATAGAATATATTATATTTTATTATGCATAAGAGTTTTGCGTAGTAGTGTTGCATAGTGTTTGCATAGTAAAATGTTTTTATATAAATAGAATATATGATATTTTATTTAAAAGATTTTGCTTTAAATATGGACCGTCGATTAAAAGTAAATCAATCTGACCGTTCATGGATTAATTACTATGCATTCTATTTTCCTATAAATAAAGCTCATTCCTTCATTATTTTCTTACGAATTCAATTTGAAACTCTAGAGAGAAAATTATAGAGAGAAGCTATAGAGAGAAAATCTATAGAGAGAAAGAAGAAGAGTATTCGGTACTTCACTACTTTGATATCCAAAGTCTTTTACTACTAAGTAAGGTATTATTTATTGTACCGTAAGGTGTTATTCTTTCTTATTCATGAAGAGAAGTTACATTATTCCATTCATTATTATTCTATCGAATAACTCGTAAAAGTGGCATACCCTATACATAACTCCGTATACGCCAGCATACCTATACTTGGTGAAATCTTTATATTATTCCATTCTTATTTATTCATTGGAATAACTCAGTATACGCCGAATCCCCTATACTTGGTGATCTTCTTCATTATTCCATTCTTTATTATTATGTTGGAATATCCTCATTCATGTGTTTTACACACAGTTCGTTCCATTGCTTTATTATTCCGCATTTATTATTCTCATTGGAATATCCATGCGTGTGTTTACACAATCGACCGGTTCCATTGTTTATTATTCAAAGCATTTATTGTTACATTGGATCATCCTGCCGCATGTGAATTTCACCCGACCGGTTCCGTTATTATTATTCTCATTGAATAACTGCCTGCTGTGCAAGTACCGCATGCACGGTGATTTCTTTTGTTATTCCATTCTTTATTATACCTAGTTGGTTAAAACTTTGACTTCTATACTCCATGAAATTAGTGGAATATCCTTGATATTTGCGTTTCATCCAAAGATCTTTTCATGGAAATATTCTTCCGATCATTCTTGAATTTTACTCTACAAAACTAGCAGATCTTGTTGACAATTTGGGCGTTACTACTTCTGGATAAAATAATTCTTGAACTTGTTTTATTGAATTATTATGTCATTGTCATCATCTTCATGATATATTATGTTATCTTTGGCTTACGTGCATAGATGAACTTAGTATGATTATGACCAGGATCATTCAAGTATAATCATCATGGCTTGTTATAAATGATGTGATAAAAGTCCTCGGTGGCACTGTAATGCGGTGATGGATAGTTTTTGGTATGATTATGACCGGGGTGATTCGGTGTAGTCATGACCATTGATAATTTGATGAAAATCCTTGGTATCGTGGTATGCAGGGGATGATTAGATGTGGTTGTTTATTTATTGTCAATCTCAAATGATAAAAAAAATTGATGAAAACCTTTTAAAACCTAAAAGATAGTAGATTTTATTCTCTACTTGAATCTTTTAATGGATTGCATATTCACCTAGCAGCTTAAACCGGCCGCTCTATTGTATTTTATCGGTTTAACACTATTGAAGGCTAATGATAATTTATTCGCATTATCTTAGTCATAATATTTCTTCTTGGGCTAGTTGAGCTCACCCTTTCTTTCACTTTTTCTCTTCATGAAATGAGAACATAGCCGGACGAGAATGGGGAACGAGTAATGGTCCCGAGGATAGCATTAGTAGTCCTCACTATTACGTGAAATAGTGTGATAATAGTTGTAATGAGGACTCCTTTTGAGTTTGTATAATATCTAGTAGAGATAATATTTGTATTCAAACTCACAGTTTATGTTGTATTGTACACGATAGTTAGGTTAGTAAGTTGTATTTGAATTTATGTACCATGTAAGTGGCGACCCAAGATGGGTGACGTATACCTAATTTTCGGGGCGTCACAATTAAATTAACTGAAGTAAAAGTAATTTACTAAAGTAAAAGTAAAACGTAAGAAACATTTTATATTTACATTTACATTGGTAAATGTAAGAAACATTTAACTTAAGTAAAAGCAAAAGTTATTCTTTTACTTTTACTTTTACTTTTACATTTACTAAAGTAAAAGACTTTTGCTTTACGGAAAGCAAAAATTCGAGATGATGGATGGGCCATCACTGTTTGGTTGATGAAGATGCCTCTAGCGTCTTCTTCGTTTTCTTGGTCCGTCTCCTGTAGGAAGCTTAGGAAGAGTCGTGATCATCTTCTCGGATGAGTCACCATCCCCATACATTTCCACATTAAAATTTTTATCCGAAATAACCCTTTCACCCCAAAAAATTTGGTTTATAAAGAAGGAGGAAAAAAATTTCTCTAGAAAATTGGTCAAAATCTTCAAAATTTCTTAGATTTTGTAAAAATTTTGTTTAAAAACAAATCGGACTAAAATCAAACAAAGGATCACTCGATTGGTCACGATCTATCGATTAAATCGATCTAAATGAAGACTTCTTTGTTAACTATTTAAACAAAAATTCTTTTTCTTGAAGGTCCACTTAGACTCTAGCCTTACTTGCCTTGAACACATACCCGTAGATCTAAAGATTCCCTTTAGCCTTACACTGCTCCCAATTGAGACTTACAAACGGCATTATTTGGGACTTAAGGCGATCTTGGGTGGTTTACGGCGAAGGTCGGGCGATTAAAAGTGGAGCAAGAAAAATAAAAGTTTGAAAAAACATTTAAGTAAAAAAATCAAACTGTTTTTAATCGAAACCACCGATAGCATCAAGAACCAACCGTGTGGCTCTGATACCATATAACAGTGGGATAAGTTTTTAAAAGAAAAACTTAAACAACAGAAAAAGAAAAGATTAAGAAGATGACCGGTGAATCGGTAAAGTAATCTCTTTCTTTTATTTATAAACATTTGAGGAAGGGATTACATTAATTCCTAGACTAAATGTTTAAGGGAAAAAGGAAGTATTGAAGACTTCTTCTTCATCTTTAACTAAGAAGATCGAAGTTGAAAGCTTAAATCTTGACTAACTCTAGAGAAGGAGAGAGGACCTCGGAAGAGCTTTCAGAGAGAAAGCTACGAGGCTACATTGAATTAAGTCTAAAGAAACTCTAACACTTGAGTTTCTTTAAATAGAAAAAGCGAAAAGTAAAATACTATTTGATTCACGCAGGAATCACTATTAAATTAACTGAAGTAAAAGTAATTTACTAAAGTAAAAGTAAAACGTAAGAAACATTTTACATTTACTTTTACATTGGTAAATGTAAGAAACATTTAACTTAAGTAAAAGCAAAAGTTATTCTTTTACTTTTACTCTTACTTTTACATTTACTAAAGTAAAATACTTTTGCTTTACGGAAAGCAAAAGCTGAGATGATGGATGGGCCATCACCTGTCGGTTGACTAAAGATGCCTCTGGCGTCTTCTTCGTTTACTGGTCCGTCTCCTGTAGGTGCCGGAAGGTGCTGTTGATCATCTTCTCAGATGAGTCACCATCCCCATACATTTCCACCTTAAAATTTTTATCCAGGAAATAACCCTTTCACCCCCAAAAATTTGGTTTATAAAGAAGGAGGAAAAAAAAAAATCTCTAGAAATTGGTCAAATCTTTCAAAATTTCTTAGATTTTGTAAAAATTTTTGTTTAAAAACAAATTAGACTGAAATCTAAAACAAATGATCACTCGATTGGTCCTGATCTATCAGTTAAATCGATCTAAACAGAAGACTTCTTTGTTAACTATTTAAACAAAAATTCTTTTTCTTGAAGGTCCACTTAGACTCTAGCCTTACTTGCCTTGAACACATACCCGTAGATCTAAAGATTCCCTTTAGCCTTACACTGCTCCCAATTGAGACTTACAAACGGCATTATTTGGGACTTAAGGCGATCTTGGGTGGTTTACGGCGAAGGTCGGGCGATTAAAAGTGGAGCAAGAAAAATAAAAGTTTGAAAAAACATTTAAGTAAACAAATCAAACTGTTTTTAATCGAAACCACCGATAGCATCAAGAACCAACCGTGTGGCTCTGATATCATATAACAGCGGGATACTTTTTTTAAGAGAAAAACTTTAACAGAAGAAAGAAAAGATTAAGAAGATGACCGGTGAATCGCTAAAGTAATCTCTTTCTTTTATTTATAAACATTTGAGGAAGGGATTACATTAATTCCTAGACTAAATGTTTAAGGGAAGAATGAAGTATTGAAGACTTCTTCTTCATCTTTAACTAAGAAGAGCCGGTTTGAAAGCTTAAATCTTCTGACTAACTCTCTAGAGAAGGGAGAGAGGACCTCGGAAGAGCTTTCTAGAGAGAAAGCTCGAGAGGCTACATTGAATTAAGCTTCAAAGAAACTCTAACACTTGAGTTTCTTTAAATAGAAAAACTAAAAAGTAAATTACTATTTGATTCACACAGAATCACTATTAAATTAATCAAGTAAAAGTAATTTACTAAAGTAAAAGTAAACCTTATAAGAAATATTTTACATTTACTTTTAAACCGAGATCTGGTTTGAGGCCTAAATCAAAACAAATGATCACTCGATTGGTCCCGATCTATCGATTAAATCGATCTAAATGAAGACTTCTTTGTTAACTATTTAAACAAAAATTCTTTTCTTGAAGGTCCACTTAGATTCTAGCCTTACTTGCCTTGAACACATACCCGTAGATCTAAAGATTCCCTTTAGCCTTACACTGTTCCCAATTGAGACTTACAAACGGCATTATTTAGGACTTAAGGCGATCTTGGGTGGTTTACGGCGAAGGTCGGGCGATTAAAAGTGGAGCAAGAAAAATAAAAGTTTGAAAAAACATTTAAGTAAAAAAATCAAACTGTTTTTAATCGAAACCACCGATGGAATCAAGAACCAACAGTGTGGCTCTGATACCATATAACAGTGGGATAAGTTTTTAAAAGAAAAACTTAAACAACAGAAAAAGAAAAGATTAAGAAGATGACCGGTGAATAGATAAAGTAATCTCTTTCTTTTATTTATAAACATTTGAGGAAGGGATTACATTAATTCCTAGACTAAATGTTTAAGGGAAGAAGGAAGTATTGAAGACTTCTTCTTCATCTTTAACTAAGAAGATTGAAGCTGAAAGCTTCGTCTTCGGCTAACTCTAGGGAGAAGGGAGAGGACCTCGGAAGAGCTTTCTAGAGAGAGAAGCTCTAAGGCTACATTGAATTAAGCCTCAAGAAACTCTAACACTTGAGTTTCTTTAAATAAAAAACTGAAAAGTAAATTACTATTTGATTCACGCAGGAATCACTATTAAATTAACTGAAGTAAAAGTAATTTACTAAAGTAAAAGTAAAACGTAAGAAACATTTTACATTTACTTTTACATTGGTAAATGTAAGAAACATTTAACTTAAGTAAAAGTAAAAGTTATTCTTTTACTTTTACTTTTACTTTTACATTTACTAAAGTAAAAGACTTTTGCTTTACGGAAAGCAAAAGCTGAGATGATGGATGGGCCATCACACAGCGGTTGATGAAGATGCCTCTGGCGTCTTCTTCGTTCTTCGGTCCGCTCTCCATGTAGGTCTTAAGGAAGGTCTTTGTTGATCGAGATAAAGAGTTGAATTTGGTAATATAGTTGTTGGCTACCATAGACATATGATTAAGTTTATTACTTCTTCGTTTACTGGTCCATCTCCTGTAGGTGCCGGAAGGTGCTGTTGTTGTATGGGGATGGTGACTCATCTGAGAAGATGATCAACAGCACCTTCCAGCACCTCTGGTGAGATGGACCCGATATGCGAAAAAGACGCCAGAGGTATCTTCAGCTCTTACCGGTGATGGCCCATCCATCATCTCAGCTTTTGCTTTCCGTAAAGCAAAAGTCTTTTACTTTAGTAAATGTAAAAGTAAAAGTAAAAGTAAAAGATTGAGATCAAACTTAAATGTTCATGCTCTTAATAAAAGTCCAAAAGATCAAACAGTTTTAATTCAAAGTTCAACTAGTGATGCTAATATCCAGATCCCAAGAACAATTCTTTGGAAGGATATTACTTTACCTAATCAATGGACTTTACCCAATGAATTGCCACGTGACCCATAGTTAAGTTAAATATTGAAAACATTCAACGGTTTTACGATGGAACCTATTAAAATTAGTTTTGAACGCATTTAGAACCCCGATTATCATTGAAGACATTTCCGGTTCTTGACTCCTTGATTATCCACACTAGAAGAGATACTGAAGTCCTTAGTAATCCTTCGGTTAGAGATATCAAACTTAAAGGTATCCTTAATCAAGGACAAGTTAGTCATCCTTACTATACTCAGAATGATACCGTTGAAGATGAAGATTCTTCTTCTCCGATATCCTCAGTATATCCCATACAGTCTGATTTTAATGCCCCAATTAATAATTAATTAAGAGTCATTAAAAAAAATCGTTTTAGATTGGGATAACTTAGTAAAGGATTTTAATTCAAAATTTAACAAAGAAAAGAGACATCTATTCAGATCTATTCACCCCATAGAAAAGGAAAGAGATAAGATAGTTAATAGATGGAAAAGATTTATTAAAAATGAAGAAATTAACATCACGTTCTACGACTGGTATGATCAGTACCAAAGTAAATGTAATGTTATTAGTAAAACTCAATGGATTAAAGAAGATAGATCTAAAGTATCGTCCGATCATCCCCTTTAGAGACAGATTCTAATTCCGATTAAAAACACTTCGATTATCGCTAGTCCTTCAAGATTCCTGACGGAACTAATGATAATAAAAAATTAATTGAACAGTTAAACTTTAGTAATCAATATCTAGCAACAGTAGGAAAACAGCTAGATAGGATTGAAGAAAAATTTGAAGAAGGAATTATTAAAAAACCTGATTCAAAACTTGAACAACCTTTAATTAAATTACCAGAAAACAGATATAATCTAAGTCTACCTAATAAAGAAAGTGAATTGATCCGATCTATTTAAAAGTTATTTAAAAAACTTAAAACAGAACCAGGTCCAAATGGAACCATTGCTGTTATCGATCATGTTGAAACAGATGATGATAACGAAAGTTCTTCGGATCACTCTAATCACTCATCCATTTCAAACCTTAATGAACAGCTAAATAAATTAACTGTCAATAACACAAGTATTACCAGAAATTGGTACTCTAGACCAACTCCTCCGGATCTACAGTTCGAAGAGAGAAATCTAGATAAATAGTTCTCTGTGTCCTCTAATAAGATTTATGAATGGAATATAGATGGATTTGGTGAACAAGAAATTCTTAATAAACTTAATCATATTTCTATGGTAGCCAACAGCTATATTACCAAATTCAACTCTTTATCTCAATCAGATATAGTTGAATTAATAGCTAGTGGTTTTACTGGCATTCTCAGGTCTTGGTGGGAAAAACATCTCACTAAAGACATTAGATGTTCAATAGTTCATGCTATCCAAAGAGATAATGAAGGCAATCCCATCTTTGATGAAGATGCTGGTATTGGTCTTCCTGATGGAGTTAATACTTTAATATTTACTATAATTAAACATTTTGTTGGAACTCCTAGTAATATCACTGAAAGAATCAATGATCAATTAAGTAATCTTACATGTCCCACTCTAAGTGATTTTAGATGGTACAAAGATGTATTTACTTCCAGAGTTATGATGAGAAATGATAGTAACAAACCATTTTGGAAAGAGAAATTTATTAATGGTTTACCATCTTTATTTGCTCGCAAGGTTAGGGAAGAATTAAGTAAAAATTTAGGATATATAGATTATGATAATTTGACTTATGGTGATATTATTAGTTATATTCAAAAAATCGGATTAAAAATGTGTATTGACTTTAAGTTAGCTAAACAAGCCGAAAAGATAAAAAATAAAGCTAAATACGAGTTAGGAACATTTTGTGAATAGTATGGTTTCTACATGGGTTGCTCCCTCTAGAAGAAAGCACAGGCATAAGAATAAACATATTGAGTCACATAAAAGTCATAAGCGTCGTAAGAAGAGATATAATCATGATAAAAAGAATAATAATCAAGATACTTATTACAATATACCCAAGTCATCTAAGAAAAAATAATATAAAAAATCAAAGAATTATGATAAAGGTAAAATTGTCTGTCACAATTGTGGGCAGAAAGGACATTATAAAAGTGAATGTAGAGTTAAACAAAAATTAACTCAATTGAATATTTCAGCCGAAGATACAGAACAGTTATTAGAATTAATGAGAATTGAAAATAACGATAGTAGTGATGAAGAAGCTTCTGATATTCCAAAATCTTCTAGTAATAATACATCTAACGATGAATCTGATAGTGAAAATGAAGTCACTATATGTACAGAAAATTGCAATAAAAGCTGTTGTAAAAGAATCAATGTAATTACGAAAGAAGAAGAAGAAAGTTCTTTATTAGTTGATCTAATTAGTAAAATTACGGACCACAATTAAAAACTCGAAGATTTGAAGCAATTAAAAGATTTGTTAACCAAAGATAAAAAAGTCACTGATAAAGTTCTTAGAGCCAAAGAAAAACCAATTTTCGGTCTCAACAAAACTCTTGAAAGATTTAAATCTCCTAAAAAAAATTACCTCCACGAATTAAATCAAGAAGTTAATAAACTTAAGAAAGAAATTTCTAACTTAAAATTAGATATTTCTAACTTAAGAAAAGAGATTGATGATAAGAAATCGGATCTTCAAGTTCATGATTCCACTTCAGTGATGAAAGTCACGATGAACCGTAATCATCGGTGCTAAAGATTTTGACCTCTTTATTCAAGGTCTCTCCTTAAAAAGAATTAAAGATATTACTATTCAAAAATGGTATATCTCTATTAATTTAGTTATCGATAAAAGCGTTCTCTGTGCTGACTCCACCTTAGTTGATCTTTAAATGCGATTTGAATCGTATTCAAGAAGGTATTATCCCCACACGATATTATAAGAAAACTAGTGAAAAACTAAATTCAAATTAACTTGGATGGAAATAAAATATAAATTACCTAATGTACATATTTGTCAAGACAAGATGTGTTTTAAGACCTCATTTGTCTTAGTTCGCAATCTTACCGACAAAATCATTTTAGGATTACTGGTTTATCTATTTATTATACCCATTTACTACTAGTAATAAAGGTTTAAGTTAAGAACACTTAGGAAAAAGGATTACATTTAGTTTCCTAATCAAACTAAAAGAAAGAGATTTAAAATTTATTCAAGAGGAATCAATTTCTAAATCATTGAATCTGATAAACCGCAAAGTTACTCATTTAAATTTCCTTAAAGAAGAAGTTAAGTATCGCTAAGTTGAATAACAACTTAAGAGTAACAGTCCAAGAAAAAATAAAAGAATTAAAAGATTATTTACTAAAAAATTTATGTTCTGATTCTCCCAATGCTTTTTGGCATAGGAAGAAGCACACAGTTAGGTTACCCTATGCTAAGGAATTTAAAGAACATTTAATTCCCACTAAAGCTAGACCTATTCAAGTGAGTCATAAACAAATGGAGTTATGTAAAAAAGAAATTAATGATCTACTTAGTAAAGGTTTAATTAGACATAGCAAGTCACCATGGTCTTACCCAGCTTTCTATGTTAATAACGAAGCTGAGAAAGAAAGAGGTGTCCCTCGGTTAGTCATTAATTATAAACAATTAAACAAAGTACTAGAATGGATAAGGTACCCTTTGCCCAACAAGGATGATCTCCTTGGTAGGTTAAGTGTCTCCACAATATTTAGTAAATTTGACCTTAAGTCGGGGATTACGGCAAGTTGCTATTCATCCGGATGATAAATACAAAATCGCATTTACCACTCGTTCGGACACTACTGAATGGAATGTTCATCATTTGGACTTAAAAATGCACCCAGTGAATTTCAGAATATTCTTAATAATATTTTGAATCCTTTTAGTCATTTTATCATTGTATACATCGACGATATCGTTGTATTCTCCAAGACTATTGAAGAGCATATTAAACATTTAAATTCGTTCTTCTCCGAAGAGTTAAAACCAATGGTCTTGTTCTTTCTCCTTCCAAATGTAGTTTGTTTCGACTAAAGTCGGGTTTCTGGATTAATCCTCTATCATGGACTCACGCGGCCAATTGACAGAGCTATTCAATTCGTCGACCGGTTCCCAGATAAGATTACCGACAAAACTCAGCTACAGAGGTTTCTTGGCTCGCTCAATTATATTGGCAAGTTTTACAAGGACCTCAGGAAGATTTGTAAGCCTCTCTTTCAGCGCTTACAAAGTAATCCTCCCCCATGGACTAACATTCATACTTCTGTCATCCAACAAGTTAAAAAATATGTTAAGGTTTTGCCACCTTGCATTTCAAACGATTGACTTTCCAAAATAGTTGAAACCGATGCCTCTGACATTGGGTTCGGTGGCATACTAAACAAAAATTAACTCCTACTTACGATGAACAAATTGTTCATTTCCATTCTCAGCGCATGGAATCCTACTGCGCTTAAAATACGATCTATTAAAAAGGAAATTTTATCATTAGTTTTATGTATCAAAAATTTCGAGAGATTTATTGAACTAAAATTTCTAGTTAGAATAGATTGCAAGTCGCTAAAAAATTTAACCTTGAAAAGGATGTTGAGAATGTCGCCTCTAAGCATTCATTCACTAGATGGCAAGCAATTTTAAGTATTTTTGAATTCGATATTGAATATATTAAAGGTAGTAACAACTCAGTTCCAGATTTTCTCACTCGTGAATTTATTAACACAGGTACAATTACAGCATTATGAGTGTACGAGGAGGTTCATCTTCTCGTGGTCATGGCCGTTCTGCCGATCCAGTTAATCAATCAAAAGGAACTGTTGTTCCTCATCCAGTTACCCAAACCCACAATAAATTTCAGGTGCTTGGTACAGTCCCCAAGCCCTACTCCTCAGTTCTCTCTAGTCAGCCCAAACCTTTCGATATTTTCGCTTGTCAAACCCCTGCTACTTCAACAAAATCTAGTCATCAAATGTCTGATTATCGTCAGATCTTCGATCAACACTTATTTCATATCGAGTTACAAATGAAACCTAAAAATGACCCAATTCAGTTAGCTGCCCAGTATTTTCCTACTGGATGGAATTTTCTTCCTTTAGCTCCTTATAAATCCTTAGTGTATTATAGGGACATTCTTATTGAAACAGAGTCAGTCTTTATTAAACCAATTTATGCCAATGATGATAAATCCAAGCTTCTTTATCATTCGTTGTATATTAAGCAAGTTCTCAATCTGTCCGATTGGGGTAGTCATCCTTCCGATCTCAAGTCACTTTCTAATCACACTAGCTCTTTCTGATATTATGATTATATTGAGGCTTGGCATAAAATTATGCTTCATCAAAATGAAGATCATAGTCATTCGTGGTTTTTTCAGTTTGACCACAAATTCAAGAGTCAATTTCCCAAATGGTTTATCCTTTGGTGGACAAGGTACGGTTTGTGCCATGATATATTCCCCAAACCTCTCCTTGCCCAGTTAGAACATTTTTGTCATTATAGTAATTATCATTCAAAATATGAGGAAATTCCAGTCTTCCTTATATTCTGTAGTAAATACAAAATCCCTTGGATTCTGAAATGGCAATATATCGTTTCAGCTACCCAAGAAGTCACAGTATTTCAGTCTCCGTCGTCCATAGGAATTAGGACTGCTCAGACTTACCTTTCCCCTATTTCTTGCGTCTCTCATCGTTTTTTCATTAAATGGTGGGATAAATTCGGTGTTGATAGAATAGTTGGCCAAGTTCGGAAAAGAATTTCCGCTTCTCTCTCTATTGACTCCTCCGATTAACACCCCTTCAACATCGCGGCCTTTGCTGTTGCATCTCCCATAAAATCGGTCGAAGAAAACAACCGATAAGTCAAAAGAAAAATCAGTCGTTCCTACCGATTCTGATGAAGCTACTAATGTTTCTAGTTACTCTAATTCTCAATTAAGGCATCTTGCAGATGCTATTCATTTGAGACTTGATCAGTTACATGAAGAGTCTGACAAGGCTTATTCTGAAAGTAGTATGCACACAAGCCAATCATGTTTGATGATAAAGCATATACTTTGTAACAATCTTATTCATTTATTAATAAAAAGTATTAATTTATTAAAGGCTTTTAATTATCTACATGATGCTGTTTTATAATATGTGATAAACCCATAGTTTTAAGCAATGCTTTTAGAATAATGATGATGATCATTCTAATGAGATCTAAATTCTTAGAAAGCTTAAAACTAAAATAGTTCCCAATCATTGGATTACTAAATTGGGGATTAGTGAATCCGGATAGATTGGTACATACGTTGCTTGCTCATTGGATGTGGATGATTGATCTCATGATCATTTGTGTGGAGACACTAAAGCAAGTATGTAGGTGTTTATTAGAGAATAAGTTCACTGAACGTGGCTCGCTAAGGAATACCTAATGGAGTTTTAATTGCCTGTCAATGGGAATTCCTGTAGTGATAGTAGTACAAGTGATCCTTGGACTTGAGATCATCATAGTATTTTGTGTATGATGAGTTATACTTTGACTTATTCCATAAGACCCTTAGGGTATATCAAAGAGTATGCTTGGGTATAAAAAGTTGTACATGGAGATAATGTATGATCAATAAAGAATCTACCACTTCTATTAAAAGAAGAGAAATGTCCTATGTGATTCGATAAATGACAACCCAATAGTCCTTGGCGAAGAATGAAATTAGAAAGGAGTTTCTAATTTGCATTATTTGGTGTTGTGCATTTAAGGATCGAAATACATATAATTAAATAAAATAAGACTTGTGATAATTCCATGTCTTATATTTAATTGGGACATTGTATGGTGGAAGGATTGAATTGTCTTGGTAACTATTTACTCAAAGGTTCTTTTATGATTAATGTTAAAATCTATATTATCCGGAAAGTCGCGTTGATCGCTGAGGGAGGCTTATCCTATTGTAGAATAAATATTATTTATTTAAATAAATTAATTGTTTAATTTATTTATTTAAATAAGATTAGAATTGTTCTAATTGATTTATTCACAACCTAGGTTTAATATGGAGAACCTAAAGGGTCACACCATAAAAAAAGGAAGAATAATTATTTAAGAAGTTAATGGCATAATCGTAATAATATATTATGTATATTTAATTTAATCTATGGTGATAGAATAAATTAAATAACTTAATATTATTATTTAATATTTTAGAAATATTAAATATAAATTAATAAGAGGAGTCTTATTAATATTATTACAATTATTATTATTTTAATTTCTAAAAGAGTTTAGGAATTAATTTAATATAAGTACTCTCATTTATTCCTAATTGGATTAGGAAGGAAAATTAGTTAAAGGAGTTTAATTAATTATCCCTAATAAGATTAGGGAGCTTAATTAATTAAAAGAATTTAATTAATTAAATAAATCCCAATTTCGTAATTGTTAAGGTGGGTTGCCCACATCTATAAATAAGAGGAGTCTTATTATGGGTGATGGAGTGTTGTTGACTTTTACAACATACGTAATTCCAATAGTTGGAGAGTACGCCCCCTTTTTCTATACAGATAGGAAAAACTAGGGTTTTCAGCCAATACCCCTTCTTCTTGAAAATTCTTTTTCCTTGGTGGATCACCTCTAGAGGCCAAACACATGGGTGGCTAACGTTAATCAAAGGAAGGAACCAAACCCGGTGGATTCAAGGAGATCGCGGAGAAGTTGGAGGTGAACTCGTACCTGAGGAAGCTCGTTTCTACAAGGGTATGATTTCATAATTTCTTATTCTTTGTTTAATTAATAATTGTGCATAAAGGGTGATCCGGGTATATGGTTTGTAATTTTTTAAACTCTGATTTTACACGCTTCCGCATTATTTTTGCAATATTATTGCGTTCATGAATATTACAAACCTAACATCTTCTTAGTCCAAAACTTCTAGTCAAGAGCTTGGAGACGATGGTAATTGTGATCCCTACGGCACAATCGGTCTTCAAGATGCTCAAGATCCATTTTCTTTCCTACAGTAATCAATCAAAGTGTGATGTGACATCAAGACTGCTCCGGCTGACCTCTCATCACTGACCTCGGTCGACCAAAGACTGCCTTTCTTCGTGACCTGTCAAGAAGATCTTACGCTTTTCACCATGGATGACAATCATTCAAACATTTGGCCCCATGGCCGCATTAGTCAAAAGAAGACGTCTGCTTTTCCACCGAAAGCAGATTCTTTTTCTTTTTACCTGTACTTTTACTTTAGTAAAATGTTTTTACCTGTAATTTTACTTCAGTTAAATGTTTCTTACTTTTACTTTACCCCAGTTGTTGTAATAGTAACAATGTAATAATTCATTTTCCTTGTTCTATAAAAGGAATTCGAATTCATTTGGTTCGAATGCACTTAGAAAGACTCGAGTTCCTTCTCTAATAAATCTTTAGCCTCAATTGGCGATTAAGCTTTACTCAACCCCTTCATCTAATGTTCTTATTTCAGTAAACTTGTAAGTTAAAACCATCTGTAATCTTTGATTCTTTGTAACATAAATAAAAATTTATTTTAGTAAATGTGTTTGTATGCGCACTTGTTCTTCTCATCTCAATCTTAAACAGTCTCCTTCCGCCCTCTCATGGTATTTAATTCAGGGAGGGTAATTTCTTTTACCGGAGATTTAAATCTTTCAAGAGTTTTGTTGAGACTGAAAATTGGTTTTTCTTTGGCTCTAAGAACTTTATCAGTGACTTTTTTATCTTTGGTTAACAAATCTTTTAATTGCTTCAAATACTGAGTTTTTAATTCAGGGTCTGTAATTTTACTAATTAGATCAACTAATAAAGAACTTTCTTCTTCTTCTTTCGTAATTACATTGATTCTTTTACAACCGTTTTTATTGCAATTTTCTGTACATATAGTGACTTCAGTAATAGGTCATGATGTAAAAATGATCTGAATAAGTGTTGATCGAAGATCTGACGATAATCAGACATTTGATTACTAGATTTTTTGAAGTAGCAGGGGTTTGACTAGCGAAAATATCGAAAGGTTTGGGCTGATAAATTATTATAAATTATTTAAAAATAATAAAAAATATTTTTTTAAAAATTTTAAGTAAATATTAATTACCTAAAAATAGAAATAAATGATTTAAAAATCATTTAAAGGATAAATAAATGTTTTAAAACTATTTTAAACTTCTAAAAATTATTATAATGGATATATAAATTATCTAAAATTATAATAAATAAAATTTAGTCCATTTATCAACTTATTCGATATTCGGTAAGGTATTAAACACTGAAACCCTATTGAATCTAACCTGATACTATATAAATGTTATATTTGAGTATTGTTATTAATTTATTAACGATCGAATAGCATAACTTGACTGATCTAAGCTTAGGCAAGTTTCCTATACCCAAGTTATTACTTTCGCAAGTTCTTCTTAACCTTAAATTACTTATGTAAATGTCTTGAACCTATTGAACAAGATTTTTATCTTGATATATTGTTGATATAATATACTACACCTACAATTTAATTACCTTTTTATTGTAAGGTTATTGTTATAGCTTCAGCATAACTAAGAAATGAATTGCTTATTCAAATGAATTGTTAAGCTTAAATTATTGTGTCAAACCAAATTGATTGGCAAGACATCCTAATCTGAAGTTGGGCATCCCGTATGGGATCTTCAGTAGATAATATATTGACACTAAGTTGGGTGCATTTGAGAACTGGTATGATGAGATGCATACTCCTAGGATGTTGAATAGGCTGGTCCCCTATCTCATATCTGAATAAAATTTCTAAAGTCTGTGTGACTGACAGAAATATAAATCCATAGTGAAATGGTGACAACTATCAGTCGAACTTTGAATTGTTGTATTTCTTCAAATCATATATTATTATAAATACAAAACTTGTTAAACATGTCATAGCTCACCCTTGCAAATTATTCCCTTTGCAGTTTTAGATGGTAACCCTGGAACATCTGGAGTAGATAAAGGGAAGCGTCCCTACATAGATTAGATTATATTCTTGTCTGTTTGAATATCTTGTAATAAGAAACTCATTATGAGAATCATGTTATCGAATCTTTATATATATATATATATATATATATATATATATATATATATATATATATATAACATCTTTTATTTCCGCAACCGTGTTTTCTTACATATATAGATGTAAAATTAGAATTCTTCGAATCTAGTTGAGATCCTTGGGAACTATTTATCTGAGTGAGGATGTTAATAGCATAGACTATTCATGTTGTTATTGATACTCTTGATTTCGGATAGATAGACTCTAGTCACAGATAGAGTTTATATATCCAAGTGATGGTATCCAAACACAGTAATAGTTCTCTTGAGAATTGACATCTATTTTTGGATACTGTGAATTTTGGATCTATGAGAATTATATCTGATAGTCCCTCTATTTAATGTAATCTTATAATCAGATACCATTGGTGTATAGATTTAAATGCATTATATATCGATTCATAGTAAGCACCATATCGGATACAGTGGGAGTATAGATATGGGGGCGTTACAGTAAAGCCCAGATCTGGCAGGTTTTATGTATTATGATGATGTGTTTGTATCCAGTTTGTAGCTTATTGGATGTACTCTTGATCCATGTCCTTAGACCCTTCAAAACATCAATAGATTGAATGTAATGAATGATCAAACCTAGCCATTTGGTCACGGATATAGTTTCTAGAAAACCCAGAAACCGTATGAGCAATTTTTCTGACAGCCTTTGACCAAGCTGTAAGTTGTGATTTTGTTGTTGTTTATTCGATCTGTTGTTGTAGTGTTGTTCCTTGACACAAGGACTACAGATTTGAATCATAAGAACATATAAAGCATGACCTGAACATAGGATTAATTGAACTGGAAAGTGGCACCATGCAATTGCCTGGGTTTCTGGGTTACCCAGAAAATCTAGGAACTGTCTGACAGTAAGTTTAAGAGACCAGATCTCTTTGTTGTGATATTGTTTGAGCAAGCTGAGGATTTATAACTGTAGTATTACATGTCAACTACAAGATCAAAGCATACGTTAGCCCAGAACATGATTAGATTAAGAATTACAGGGGTCAAAGTAAACCCCTTAAACACTGAGTTGTCAGTGTTCTTGATGTCAAGAACACCTAAGACGATAGAAAAGTGTTGCTATAGCCTATAGCGACAGTTTATAAATATTTTTAATTTTTGATTTTCTTGAAATTAATTAATAATATAAATAAATTTCTAAAAATTACAAAATTTGTTTTTTAAATTATGAAAAATAATTATTGACTATTTGGGATGTTTTTCATTAATATTTATAATTATTTAAATATTAATGGTATTTAATTTATTTAATTAGTATATTAAATAAATTAGAGAAAAATGATTTTAATATTATAAAAATCATTTTAAATAAGAATAAAGTGTTTAAAAATATTTTGAGTTATAAAATGAAACTTTTAATATTTTTGGAGAATTTTCATTAATAATTTAGTATTAATGATATTAGATTTATTTAATTATAATATTAAATAAATAAATTAAAAATGGTTTTATTGATTTAAAAATGGGAAAAATGATATAAAAGTATTTTAAGTAGAATATTGATGATTTAAAATATTTTAAGTTATTAATAATAACATAGTGGTGGTGATGAGGAGATGTATGTGATAACCCGGGATTTCGAATAATCCAAATTTTTACGAATAATTTTTTTTATTTAATATTAATATTGACTATTAATATTGTATTGTGTATATGTGATACGAGTCTCGAGAAGTGGTAAATTTGTGTATTGACTGAAAAATAAGATTAGAGTTGTGCTTAACAGCTTTAGAAACCCTAACCCTAAGTCCGGATAAGGATTCAATAGAAAATACAATTAAAATAATTGTATCAATGAGTACGTGTTTGTATAATTTAAAATTATTGATGAATGATTTATCGGATAAGGTTTAAAATTATTAAACCCTAAAAATGGAATAGAAACCCTAATCTCAAGTTTAAAAACCCTAACGCGTAGTTAGGAACCCTAATCACAAGTCGAGAAACCATAATTTTAAATTCGAAAATCCTAAACCCTAATTAGGAAACCCAAATTCTAATTAGTAAGCTCTAAAGTGATTAGTAAACTTTAATGTGATTAGTAACCGTTAATATAATTAGGAAACCCTAATTATATTTTTGAGATCTTGATTTTATATTTTATAACCCTAATTTAGAAAATCCTAGAAGCTAAGGTTGTAAAACCTAAGGGTTAGAACCTTTGGTTAAACCCTAAGGGTTAAAACCTAAGGGTTTGGTAAGTTCCATCTATGCCATTAAAATTATATTGCAATTATCCAAAATGATCTTTTTGGATTTCTTTAATAGGTAACTTGTAAATCTTTCCAAATCAAGAGTAGGTAACCTACTAATATGACTTGGTAACCTAAAAACTCCAACAACTCAGCCTAGATTAGCAGCTATGCAAGCAAAATTCATTTCACCATGTGATTTAAGAGATCTAGGAGAGAGAATGTGACGCCCCCCAAATCCGGGTATCTTCCAACCCGACAGATGATGCTGCACGGTACTCATAATTGTACATTCATTCTATTGAAACGACCTCAAAATGTGCGTCTCAATGACATTCTTATTACATTAATAATATTACATCTCGTTCCCAGGTTCTAAAACCATTACATTCTTTGTTCATCATACTCTAATATATATAACTTACTAGTTTATTACAATGTAAACTAATCGTTCAGCTTCATCTTGCCTCTATCCTTGTTAGATCCCTTGGTTCATTCGGTCCTAGTTGCATTCATATGGTTCAAGCAAGAGTGAGCATAACAAGCTCAGCAAGTACAACAATTTCTTTTAAAAAACATGCTTGAAACATAGGAATTATATATCTTCAATAATTGGATAATAGTTATGAAGTACTATCAATAATTCAAAATAGCATTTCTTTTCCTTTAAAATGTTTTACAATAATAATATTTAGTAAAACATCAATTTTGGCTCAAGACCATGAGCGTTTCATAATTTCTTTGAAAAGGACAACCCGACACTAAGTTCGTAAGTCCGGCATATCTTACGAGCACTTCTGGGTGATCAACCCATAGTACTCTATGTTGATCAACACTACATCCTGTTAAACATATATACGTTTAAGTTTTGGCAACCTCGCATGCCCATCGAATAATCAATGAAAAATACATTTGTTTATTCATACTCAGGCTTACCTTGAATTCATACCAAATAATTAGCGTAGGATATCGTTAACAATTCTATATTTGAAAGACTTGTAAATAAATCAATCAACTCTTCAAGATTAGTCTAGCCGAGGTAAAACTGGCATTGACCCTTTAGTAAAACATTTCATGCATCTCATAGCATGAATCACAGAAAACTTGGCTAACACGAAGGTTAGACAAGCGTTTAAGAAAAACTTTCCTTCAACGTCTGCTACAGTAAAAATAACTTTTCCTTTCAGTCTTTACGATCTCTATAAAAGATAACCACATAACATACCACATTAGGTCATGAATGAACATACATGGTTCCTAATGAATCTTACCCTTCATCTCAATCTAATCATATATTAGATTTTTTACTATTGGTTCCGGCTTGCCATTATATTTTACATCATTCTTACCAACTTCTTTTCTTCTATGTCTTACGTATATTTACTTCATTAATCCAACTCATTTCGAGTTAATCATCCTTCCTCACGGCTTACTAACATCCTTACATTATTAATCGAAACTCGATCGTCATTGGTTAAGTACACTTACTATATATCGTTCACGTTCAATTACTTAACAACTTTTAGTTGTAACTCTTAACGTTATAGTCATTATTGAATACAGTTCACGTTCCTTATACTTTACGTTCGTCGTTTAACTACTCATTAAACAACATTAAATTCCTAAAGTCATCACTATAACGGTGATTTAAGAAAGGTCTTATCATGTTCATTAAGTAATTACATAACCCATACTGGTATTGCAAATCATTGGGTTCATAATCAACTTGGTCAACAAATTTCTACATCCGGCTTAGCACATTATGTTGTTCTCATTACGTTCATCTTCAATTGATTATTAACCTTTAATCATCATACATTAAGTGTCTAACAATGCCTTAACAATGTTATATTTACACCTTAGTTCATTACTAATGAGTTATCTTTCATTCTATACTTGTAAACATTCTTGTTTGTTTAACCCTAGGGATCTAGGCGCCATGCGCCACACTTTAGCTTTTCATCTCGGCGTCATGACGCTGAAGTTTGCGATAAGCAAGCCCTCGAACTCGTATTTGCAGCAGCGCCACTCATTGGCCTTGGGTTGGCGCCGCAGTGCCAACTCTGTGCCTTAGAAAATTTGCAGCCTTTGCAAATTTTGCGAAACTTCCGGACGCATAACTTCATCGTTATAAGTCCGAATTGGCTCGTTCAAAAGCCTACGGTTCACAAATTATATACTCTTTGCGTTCATGCAAGAATTTTATCTATTTGACTTCGTTTGCTAAAAATTCACCTATTAGTTCATTTTTAATGGAAACGATAAACGTTCGTGAACGTTCAACGCTCGTTTCTTCGTTCTAAGTCAGAATTCGGTCATTTTCAAGTCCGCAACTCTATAATGCCAAATATGACTTGTCTCCATTGAAAACCAATGTTTCCAAGCTTAATATCAAAATTTGACTTCCATTCCGAGAATTTCATGAATTCAACGATTATCGTCCAAACTAGTAAATTTCGCCTTAACTTCATTTCTTATGATTTTTTTATCGTTTTAAATGGATTCAATCCATCGTATTAACATCTTGACATACATATTTCATTAAGTTATTGACATGATAAGTTATTACTTGTTTTTCATTAGTCTATAACTTGTAAAAGTATGAACTACTTATGAATTCACTTTGCATGACTTATCATAGCTTAAATCTTTTAACCATCATCCTTACTTCTTATTATCATGAAACCTTATTATTTCAACATAAAACAAGTTCCTACAAGTTCTTCTTTGTTTCATAACTTATATGATTACGAATAGCTTATTCATGACTTATACGACTTATTAAGACTTAAACTCTTTGATTACTAATTCCTATCATTCCTTAGCATACATGTTCTAACACTACCCATCTCCCTACCAATGGAAGAGAAAGAGAATCATGGTTTAAGTTCTTACCTATGAAGATCACTTGATTAATCCTTAATCTCCTTCTTGCTTCTTGAATTCTCAAAGGCTAACTTGTTCTAGCTTTTGTAGCTTATTCTCACTTATTCTCTCTAAAAAATAAGCTCTCAACTTGTTGGAGGAAATGAACAACCAACAAAATGAATACTAAGCTAGATATTTATAGGAAAATCTAAGTTAGGGTATAATGTTCATAAAGCCACTTCACCTCCTTAATCACCTCCTTACTATTCATTACCTAGCTATTAAGTAAACTTGGCCACCACACTCTTTGCTTGGCCATCACAACATCTATCCAATACTTGGGCATCACATATACTTATCCATTAAGTATACTTGCTAATCACATAACTTAGCATTTAAGTTTACTTGTTAATCACCTAGCTTATCCTTTACTTGTTGATCAAAACTTTTACTTGTTCACCACACATAAGCACTTTACTTGCTTATCACACTAATTACTTGCTCATTACTTTGGATCACCCATGGGTTTTAAACCATCCAATAACCCATAAGTTCATACTTTGGGCTTTTAGCTTAACTTATACTTGGGCTTGCCTTAACAATTCTTTAGGTTTTACCATTAACTTACATTGGGCTTACACATTAATTCCTATTGGACTTACCCCTTCTACACTTGGGCCTTATCAATTCTCATTGGAATTTACAATGTTCTACACAATCCTATAAATTAAATTCATTTAACTTAAAGCCTTATAACGTATAATTTGCGTATTCATCTCGTATTCCCACTCGTATACTTATTCATATACGACATACTATGCTTCATTCATACTCGTATAACACCTCGTATCATACTTATATTCATTACTTCGTACAATACCTACGTATTATACAATCAGTACTTTAATTCCTTATACGTATTTAAATTCCTTCTCGGAACTCACTTTCCCTAACCGTTAGGTTTTAAGTCCACAGGCGAAAAATTGCGTTTGCCATAACTGAAATATTATTGGATATTCTATCTTACCTCGATATTCTATCATTACGTATTTCTCAAAAATTCAAAAATAATTCCCGAGCAGAAATGCGTGAATAGTGTTTTTTAAAAAATTTCTCGAAAAGCTTTTATTTTCGTCTTGAAAACTCAAACACTTTAATTCTATCACATAGCCAAAATACTCCGACATTCCGATATGACTAGGTTATAGAACGACCTTCAATTAGCTTACTCCCATAAATAATGAATTAAAATTCATTTAATCCACATACTTAATTAAAAAAAAATAATTCTCAAAAATCCAATTTTTCTGGGGCGTTACTGGGGCGTTACAGAGAAAGTCATAAATATTAATCATCTTGCTATCAAGCTCTCAACAAACCTATTCTCTCTCCTAACCTCCAAAAATACAAAATGTATCAGTCCCTAAAAAACCTTCTAGATCATCAATATCATTTCAATAGAGCAAGGATCAAAGATTTAGCAAGAGAGGTATAAACCCTAGTTCACTTTTGATCTTGTATGCTTAGTTAAAAGTGGTGTTTTTGTGTTTAGATACTTGTTAGAAAATGTTTTTAGATGATCTAACATAGATCCATATCATCGAAAGGCTTTAAAATGAAGTTTTCAAAAACTGCTCAAGAACAGTCAAAATGGTCTGATAAGATAATGTCAGGAGCCATAAATTTTTCCTTGTTTTTGGTTTTTAATGTTTTATGTTTTAGATCTATAGTTTGGTATGTGTTCATTGATTTGGAAGTAGAATCACAGTCATTGGATGTCTAGATTTCATGTTATAATCAGTCAAAACCCATTGACCGGGCATGACCAGTCAATTTTTGGGTAACCTAGAAATTATAAAACAATGTCTGACAAAGTTTTGTAAAGCCCAAATCTGGCAGGTTTTATGTATTATGATGATGTGTTTATATCCAGTTTGTAGCTTGTTGGATGTACTCTTGATCCATGTCTTTAGACCCTTCAAAACATCAATAAATCGAATGTAATGAATGGTCAAACCTAGCCATTTGGTCACGGATACAGTTTCTGGAAAACCCAGAAACCGTATGAGCAATTTTTCTGATAGCCTTTGACCAAGCTGTAACTTGTGATTTTGTTGTTGTTTATTCGATCTGTTGTTGTAGTGTTGTTCCATGACACAAGGACTGCATATTTGAATCATAAGAACACATAAAGCATGACCGGAACATAGGAATAATTGAACTGGAAAGTGGCACCATGCAACTGCTTGGGTTTCTGGGCTACCCAGAAAACCTAGGAGCTATTTGACAGTAAGTTTAAGAGACCAGATCTCTTTGTTGTGATGTTATTTGAGCAAGATGAGGATTGATAACTGTAGTATTACATGTCAACAACAAGATCAAAGCCTATGTTAGCCCAAAACATGATTAGATTGAGAATTACAGGCGGTCAAAGTAGACCCCTTAAACACTAAGTTGTCAATGTTCTTGATGTCAAGAACACCTAAGACGACAGAAAAGTGTCGCTATAACCTATAGCGACGGTTTATATATATTTTTAATTTCTGATTTTTTGGAAATTAATTAAAAATAGAAATAAATTTCTAAAAATTACAGAAATAGTTTTAAAAATTATTTTAAATTATGAAAAATAATTTTTGACTATTTGGGATATTTTTCATTGATATTTATAATTATTTAAATATTAATGGTATTTAATTTATTTAATTAGTATATTAAATAAATTAGAGAAAAATGATTTTAATATTATAAAAATCATTTTAAATAAGAATAAAGTGTTTAAAAATATTTTGAGTTATAAAATGTAACTTTTAATATTTTTGGAGAAATTTCATTAATAATTTAATATTAATGATATTGGATTTATTTAATTATAATATCAAATAAATGAATTAAAAGTGATTTTATTTATTTAAAAATCATTTAAAATGGGAAAAATGATTTAAAAGTATTTTAAGTTATAATTAATGATTTTTAATATTTTGATAAGAATTTCATTAATATTTAAATATTAATGGTGATGTTTAAAAAAAATTAAAAATTTTTAAAAATCATTTAAGTAGAATATTGTTGATTTAAAAACATTTGAAGTTATTAATAATAACTTTAATATTTTGACAAATATGTCATTAATATTTTTATATTATTAATGATGATGGAATTAACTATTATTTAAATCATTTAAAAATGATTCAAGAGTTTGAAAAATTATTATAAATTATAATAATTGTTTATAAATTATTAAAAGCTTTTGAAAAATATTATAAATGATATATGACTTATCTAAAATAATATTGAAGCTTAGAGACCAAGTTTAATAGACAATAAGTGTGTTAATTGTCGGATAGGGTGACTAGTACACCGAGAATAGACTGAAGTCCAACTAGACCGAACTAGTTAGACTTGATAAGTGTTTATATAGGTTATGAACACTGATGTGACTCTGTGGTAATGTGTCTAGGAGAAGTATTGATTGTAAATTTCAGTATTGTGTGTTATAAATTATTGTGCTAATTGTAAGACCGATATTGTGATTATAAGTCTTTCAAACGCAGATAAGTATATTGTGTAGCAGTAATCAACGCGGAAGGCAAGTTTCCTTAACTCATCCTTGATTTAATATTGTTTAATTATTATGGTGGTTAATTATTGTTGATTAGACCACGTCTGAGAATTTATTGTTGATTATTTACAGTTAATGCATATTTATTAATTCAAACTAAATTAGAAATTCTAAAAATATACTTGAAGAATAATTGTTATTGGATCGATATTCACATCTGTAAAAGCTATTAATGATTGTAAATAGTACATATAATTACAGTCTATTATAGAATTGTGTTGAGAAGTGTCTTAGCTAATTGTTTTGGCTAGACAAACATTTGTTAGAACTTGATAGGTTTGAGAAGAGAAGAGAAGAGAATTCAATTATTATTGATAGATCAATGCCAGTTATTTTGGCTAGATCAAAAAAGATAACTTGATAGGTTAGAGAAGAGAAGAGAAGTGATTAGATGTTAAAATCATTGTATTTCGTTGTTAAATCAAATTTTGATTCAAAGACCGAGAAGAACAACCTTTTATACAAAGGAAACATATTTGGTCGTATATTTGGCCTTGGCGCGCGTGTAAGAATTATGCATAATATAGGGTACAAGGAGTTGGATGCTCTAAGTACTTACAGAGGGGTATGACTTAATCTTTATGGTTATCTGATGCACATGGGTATATCAAAGTATATCTTTGATAGTTACTCGATAAGTAAGTTCTAGATCCTTATTATCACTCAACATAACTCTAGAAAATATTTCCATCTTGTTATTTGGGTATATCAAAGTAAATCTTTGATAGTTACTTGAAAAGATAATTTTAAGATCATTTAAGAACATTCAACTTAAACTTTGGAGAATTCTTCTAAATTATTATTCAATCGAATAACGTAGAAACTTTTAAATTGTTGTACCCATTCATTTTTTTAAATCCATTGTGTTATATAGGTTGCGAGAAGCTTGGTTAGAGAAGATTAAATTATTCAACTATTTCAAAGTTCCCCGAACTTTGGTTTCATTCTATCAAAATAGACACTCTGTTGTTCTGATTCTTTTACATTCATTGTATATCTTAACTTGCAGGGACAAATTTGTTGCTCACCTTTGCTAAATAAAACTTTTCAACTAGAGACGATGTGGCAGGAGGTGCTGTGAAGGACAAGGGAAAAGGCATAGTTATAAATTAGTTATGAATAACATTATTATTATGTTATGTTTGTAAACCCTTTTTGTATAACTAAAGGGTATGTTTGTAATGTTAAGGTTAGAGAACTTGGGACTAATGTATTAACTTTATCAGTTAATGTGGTGTAATATTTTATTCATCAATGAATGGGTAGTTAGATGCTTATTATATTATGGATCGTGAGCACCAAACTCGGGGGTCAGGTAACCCGAATTTGGGGGCATCACTCCTGCCATATGAATCCAAGGTCTCCCCAACAGTAAATTATATCCTGTAGTGATTTTGAGCACTTGAAAGGATACATAGAATGTATGTGGACCGATTTCCACGGGTAACTCAATCTCTCCGATAGAATTTTGCCAAAATTCATCAAAAGCTTTGATGATTATATGACTTCTTCGAATCCTATTGAGATTGATGTTCATTTTGTACAATGTGACATAGGGGCAGATGTTTAGGGATGATCCTCCATCTATTAGCACTCCTCCGACCACATATCCAGAAGACATTACCACTATGTGAAACGGTTTTTAATGACCCATCCCTTTGGGAGGTATGTCATCATCAATGAAGGATATTACATTGCTATTGAAGATGTGATCAACCATATGATGGAATTTTTTAACATCCACTGTCTTTAGCAAGTGGTCTTCTTCTAATACTTTAAGTAAGACCTTCCGATGATCTTTAGAAGAGAAAACCAAGTCAAGAATAGAAGCCTATTATAGAATTTCTTTCAAGCTTTGAACCACGTTGGGTTCATTATGTCCCATTTGCCGGAGAAACTCTTCAATCTTTTCCTGGGCATTGTCCCCTTAGATCTGATGATAGGCTTCATCATTCATTGAGAAATATATAGTGGATTTTTTTTAGACACTGCAGTAGTTGTATTTGATGTTGACCCTTTGGCCTCTCTATAATTCCATGGCACTTTCTTTAGGCTGATGATAGGATATTGTCGCCTAAATGGAAATATGATTGGCTTTGGTGCAACCACTTTCAAATGATTTTCGACTACTTTGAGCTAATTGGTTGAATTATAAGTGGTGTGGCAGCCAAATCTCCCTTAGAGGATATAACTGCTACAACTTCCTTCCATCCTAGAGAAAATGTGTCTCCACTCTCAAATGATACATCGTTTGTAACGCCCTGAAATCTGGTCTATCTTCACACCCAGATTCTATATGTCACGGTTCCATCTTCTTCTAAACATACATCATTATATAGTTAAATATAACAACATACATTCTCAAATCCCATGTTCAAATACCTTATAACCTTGTTCATTATAAATAATGATAATTACTTTATTATTTACATCTTACAAGAGTGACTTTTATCCGCCACCAAGGATACATAATAGTTCATTAAACTAGTCTATAGTTTAATTAAACTATTATACAATACAAGTCTTGTCTCGATCATTACGCTCATTTATATACTGAATAACACTTCTTCTGGATACCGATCAACTTGATCTTAATGGGATCCTAAGTTCTTCTACCCGTACGCTGAAAATGTTTTTCATTTAAAGCAAGTGTGAGCATTCAATTGCTCAGCAAGTCATAGCAGTTGAATAAACAACTTTAAGAATTTAAACATTCCTTTAGAACTTCAATAACCGAACAAAAGTTATGAAGCATCTTGAATAATAGGAATAAACTCTTATTCTTATCATTTTAAAACATTAGTCACATTCACTTTGAAATACTTTCATTCTTCTTCCTTTTCCATGCATATCTTGTCCGGCTAGAATCATTAGCACAGACTTAACAATAAGGGTTCATGTATAAATAGAACATTCTCATATTGAACAGTTCAATCACAAAATAGTTCATCCCATATAAACACTGAAGTGTTAACATTGTGGCACAAGGCCTCATACGTTCTACCACCTTATAAAAATATCACACATTCACACATAAATAAAACTTCTCATGTTCAACATCTGAGAAGTTTAAGAAACTAGCATTCATTTAAAAATGAAAGAAGTTAGGAAACTTGCCTTATGCACAACTACATCTTACAGTTTATGTTGAACTACTCGTTCCAATTCCTATATATCACATAAGGAAATAACACATACACCAATTAGTCATATACTTGACTTTACGCATTAGTTTACTTAACTTTACTTCTTAAGGTTTGCGTTCTTACATACTAAGCTTACGGGACAACTTCATTTACCGCTTTATGGCTTCATAACATACAGAGATCTCTTAACTCATACAATCATCCTCTTTGATGATTTACATTCTTATCTTTTTCTTACCGTTCTTCTAGGACTCAACACACATCGTGTCCTTTCTAGTAGTCTATATGGTACTCTGAGTGGATGTGACACCCCCAAATCTGGATACTTCTTTCCCATAAGACTTGGTGTTCACTTTTCATTCATTCATATCTAACTACCCAATTATAATAAAATTAAACCATAAATCCTCCAATTAAAAGGGTTACATCGTAAATCAAAAAAAATCTCCCAGGTTATCTAACCTTTTCATCAATCAAATGCGAAAATAAAATAATTACATCACTTTATTAATATATGAAGTCAATTATCATAAGAATAAGTAAATTATAAGTCTTCATCACTTGTTCATTTTCCCTTTTCCCTTGCTAGTGGTAGGTTCATCAACCTTTTCAACTTTAGCTACAATAATTATATTTATGCAAGAGTGAGCCAAAAAAAATGCTCACTAGATATAGCAATGAACAACAAGACGATAGTAACTGCCAATGAATATGCTCATCAGAACTGAATAATATTGTATCAATGATAACCAAATTCTGGGATCAAAATATCAAATATATCTGAGGGTCATAAGACCATGAACTATGTCCACGGTTACAAGTAATCTTTCAACTTTAACCTAAACAATTATACTTTAGGCAATTCACGTACTGTGGGGGATCAGCCCTTCGTACCATGTATTATGCACAAACATCTAAACGCATCGTGTACCCCTATAATAAGGTTGTTCTTCTCAGTTTTAGAGTACAAGTCCGTACCAAAAAATGTTTGGTTTGGATACACTTCAAGGGTAATTTAGAGTTTCATGATCATCAACTAAAGGATTAGTTGAATCAAGAAAGTTTAATAACACTACGGTTGATCACTAACAACATAGTATGGAAAAATGAATAATCATAGGTGAACTAAGTATTTATTAAAGTCATGCTTGGAAATAACTAAAAATATAAGTATTGAATAAAATGTTAAACCTTTGCTTGAACAATAATAAGCTAGGGCTATGATCTTGTCAAATTAGAAATTGAAGTACTGAACATGCATTTAACTGATAACAATCTGAAACTAAAGCTTGATCATCATAATAATAACTTGTGCAAATTAAATGAGATATGAAAGCTCAATATGGGAGATTAGAGTTAAAGAAATTACATTCAATATAAGAGATTGAAACTAAAGAAACTTGTTTAACTATAAACAAGTTAGAATAACTCAACAATGATTAGAATTAAAAACTTGCTTGAATAAAGTTAGTGTTAAAGCTTGCTCAAATAGAATTCATGAACAAAGAACGTGTTCAATAAATGTTTAGGGTATGAAACTTTCCTCGTGCGTAAGCTATAAATTTACAACTCAAGTTCACCTACACATAGTATTAGAATCACAATATCTATTAGATATACTAGCATCCACTTATCAAAATAACACTCACTTCTAGTTAAACTTGTTATTTTAGTACAAGTTTTACTTTACCATGGATCTGAACTCCTAATTATATAACAGTACAAGACATAGAGATTGCATAACAACACTAATTTCCATGACATCACATACAAAATTTCACAACATATTAATTTATAATCTTTTAGTTTCAACATTATGATTATTATATGTTATTACGTCTTATAGCATGCATTAAGTTTTTTATAATCACTAAAACTTGTTAAGTTAACATTTTCTAGACTATGTTGTTAACAGTTCTTCACTGGGTCTGACTGACTATTGGCGCGACCACACCATGGTTAACTTAGAGTCCCATGGCGTCAAGCGCTTAAAGACAACTTCACTTGCTTTCTGGCACAGATGCAGCTTTTCTAGAACACGAGTTTTAACTTTGTTCTAAGCCAACTATCACGAATTTCATCCACAAAACAATAAATTAAGCATACCAAATTGGCATAGGACACATACAAACATGATTCCTCATATATATACTAACTTAGAACAATTAAACAACAACTACAACTAATTTAAATCCTTTAAATTCCATGTTTTATACAAAAACACCATTTTTGACATCCTTTACAAAAATCATCACTATGATCACAATTCTTGTCCAAATTAACTCATTCAAACTACATTCTCTTCGTTTCTTAATGACTTAAAATATTCAAGGCTCAATTTACAGACTAGTTTATAAATTAATCGCCAAATTTAGTACTTTCACAAGCCATATATATAAACATGCATTGTAAATAATATTCTCTCTTTTTAACCATAATTAGCATAACAATTCATACGATCACACAAACACATATAATCACAAGTAATCAGTTGTATAACATAAATTTAAAATTTTGAATTCAAAGAACGTATAAATTATGCCATGAAACATATATATATATATATATATATATATATAATATTAAGGTTATGAAAAAAATACCTTCAATTGCTCGAACAATCCTTGCTAAACATAGGAATTTGTTTGAAAATCTCAAGAATTCTCTCTCTCTCAAACTCTCTTTCAATTCTCTATAATTTTCTTCTTTTCTCTTCTTAGGCCAATCCTCTTTCATGTAGAACACACTAAGACTAAAGCACAAAATCAAACGTCTATAATCGACGTTATAATAAAAACAATAATAAGTTATCAGTTATAAAATTTAATATATATTATTTATATTTTTTTTATATTATAATTCAAATTCAAATTTTAAAAGCTATAAGGCTATGTTTGGATAAAACTAATTAAAATAAAGACTTAATATTTTAAGCCTGGTTGGGTAAATTCATTTAAAACTAATTAAACTTATTTTAATAAATAATTTAGTTTATAATTTATAATCACAAACTATTTGCAATCACATATTTTTTATTTAGATTTCCATATCCAATAAATACACTAAATAAATTTTTCGCTTAATTCAATTATCACAAAATTATAATCTCATTATAATTTTATTTAATAAATTAACATACCATTTTAAATTATTGAATTAAAACAGTAATATAGCATTCATATTATCTTACAACTTTCCTGTAACGCCGGAGAAAATTGGATTTTTATGACAATTAAATTTTTATTTGATTATGTGAATTAAATGAATTTAATTGATTAGTTTGTGAGTAAGCTATGTGAAGGTCATTCTATGACCTAGAATGTGCTAACGTGGTTAGTATTCTGGCTACGTGATAGAATTAATTGTTTGGAATTTCCAAGACGAAAATAACTATTTTCTAAGAAATTTCCGTAAAAACACTATTCATCCGTTTTTGTTCGGAAAATTATTTTGAAATTTCGAAAAATGCGTAATGATAGAATAACGTGATTGGATGGAATATCTGATAATATTTCATTTATGGCAAACGCAGTTTTCGCCTGCGAACTTAAAACCTAAGGGTTGAGTGTATTAATTTTTGAGAAGGAAATAATATGCGTAGAAGGAATTGCGTTAGAGTTAATGTGAGTGTTATACATTTATGATACTATTTAGTATCTATATATAATACGATGAGTAAATACGAAGTGCAATACTATTATTGTACGAGTAGTATACAGAGAGAATACGTGAATTATACGTTTAAAATACGATTTGTATTATAGAATTATGTTAAATCTTAATGATTAATTCATTTGTGTTGGATTATGATTAGCCCAATCAATTGAATTAGTAAGCCCAAAGGGTTAATGGGTTAAGCCCAAATAAAGGCCCAATGATAAGTTAGTATAGCCCAATTCATTAAAATCGAACCGTGGGGCAACCCATGGGTATGACCCATGGGGTGGTGGGCCGGCCACTTGGTGTGCAAGCTAAGTTTGAGGCTTGGTCACCAAGTATTTTACTTGGTGACCACACATGAATAGTAAGGAGGTGATGGTAGTTGTCCATAATGCCCTCCATTCTAGTTTCCTATAAATTGAAAGCTAGGTTGATTCATTGAAGAGTTTTCCAACTTGCCAACATTAGATTATTTAGAGGGAAAGAGAGCTAGACTTGCAAAACATACACTTTGGAAGCTTGATCTTAGAGTTTTCCAAGAAAGAACACCAAGAGTTCTTAAGGTATAATCCTTACCTTTCATCTCCATCTCTTTTAGATTTTCTTTTATCTTAGAGAATCATAGAATGGATGGTATATGTCTTGTAAGAGGGATTAAAGATAACTTACCATAGATTCAATCTCTACAAGTCGTGAGATTATAAAAATCATAAGGTTTAATATAGTTTTGAACCATGAAAATATTGTTTGTTGAGATCAATTATTTATAAATGATTGAACTCCATCAATACGTTAATATATGCATCTTTTTTAGTTAGGATGTAGATATGAAATCCATGGAGTATTCCATGTGATTTGGCTTAGAGAACCCTAGTAACGAAGTTATGGCGAATTTTACGTAATTAGACATTAAACGTCGAAAATGTTGAATTCCGGATTAGAGGTCAAAAGTTATCGTGAGACTTGAAAACATTGGTTTTCAATGTCAACACGTGAGATAGGGTGATTAAGAGTTGTGGGTTCGAGAATCGTCGGTTTCCGACTTAAAATGAAGAAAACGAGCATTAAAAGCTCATTAATGTTTACGAATGTCTAGAAATGGAACTCAATAGTGAATTTTGAGTTATTGGATTTAAAAGTGTCAAATTCTTATATGAACGCGTAGAGTATGTCATTTATGACGTATAGGCTTCTGAACGGACCAAATCGGGCTTATAACGAAGAAGTTACGACCCCGTGAATTTCACAAAATTTTTTAAAATTGTTGAGGTTCTCAATGAGGGTCTAGCGTGCCGCTGAGACATTATATATCAGAAAATTGTCGTCGTCATGATGACACCGACACACAAAGACTTTGGCTACTACTAAATGGCACCACAAATACACTAGTAGTATTATGTCTGTCAGCATACGCGTGCAGAGACCGGAGTCGTCGATCAATAACTAACTAAGCCATGCATGCCACCAGTCCTAGTATCTTGAATGGGCCACATTACGCAATGCGTGTTCAAGAATGTTGATATTGACTTAGGTTTTGGAACTTCATTTGTTCAGGGACCTAAAGGGGTAATGTTTATACACTTCATAAGTGTATTAAAGCTATTCCTATACTACATATACTAAGGTATATGGTATGAAACTTAGGAATGGAATGCATGTTAATAAGTTAACAATGATGAACAAAGTTAGTACTTTATCAACGATGATCGAGTTCGGTTAATAACGTTGGTTGATTAATAAACCGGGACGAAGGGTAATAAGTTATGTTAACTTTAATAAAGTTATAAAGTTAACTAGGACTTAGAAGAGAAAGAAGTTTGTAAGAACAATGTGAACATTTGTTTGTTAGCTAATTACAGTGTGCTATGTGAATATATCATGTAGATTCTGTAAAGGCTGTGGTCAGTCGATTAAATTATTTGAAGACGCTGAAAGGCAAGTTTTCTTAACGCTTATCTAACTTCAATGTTATCCAAATTTTATATGATTTGTTGAACTGTATTTCAAGACTTGTTTTAAAGAAAGGGTCGATGCCAGATTTTAACTCGGCTAGACTATTCGTAATATATAGATTGATTATGATTCATATCTTTCTATATAGAAATGTTAACGCTACCCTATGCCATATAATTGGTGCGGATGTGAAGGTAAGGTTTTTCTATGAACAAACAAAAGTATTTTTCATCGATTATTCGATGGGCACGCGAGTTTGCCAAAAATATTAAACGTAAATATGTTTAATGAATTAGTGTTGATCAACATAGAGTACTATAGGCTGATCACCTAGAAGTGCTCGTAAGTTATACGGATGAACGACCTTAGTGCTGTGGACTCCTTTTCATGTATGAAAACTGAAAGTTACTGTTCATGGTCTATCGAATTTGGTTCGTAATTCCTAATCTATTATATACTTTGGGAATTGATGTTATGAACTATTAAAGTATTATTGATTTATAATACTTCATAACTATTATTCAGTTATGTCAGAATTGTTATATAATTCACGAATGTGGTATTACTGATATCCTTGATTAAACTTGCTGAGTTGTCATGCTCACTTCTTGCGTGAATTATATAACTTCAGTTAAGGATGAACGTACTGTGAATGCCAAGGGAGATAAGGGCAAAGCTAAGATGGATGCTTAGCCATTGTGTAATAGTTTAGAAAGTTTGTATGTATTATACATTATAAACAATGAACGATGTAACCGGTTATGAACCTGAGAAGGATTATACTTTGATTGTAATAAAAAGATAGTAATTACATTCATTTTGTTGTATTTCAATGGAATGATTATATGGATGTTAGTAAAGTGGAGCACCATATGTCGGGTTGGAAGATGCCCGAATTTGGGGGCGTCACAGGTTGGTATCAAAGCCTTAGATTATAAAACTTAAGGGGAAACTTAGGCTAATAACCTCGTAAGAAAGGTAAAGTCCGTGGAATAAAATTCAAGTCCATTGAATTAATAAGGTATTGAGATAACTCAGTATTGAAAGAATTAAAAGATGGAAATTAATCTTAAAGATATTAAATGTGATTTGTGTTTATACTATTGTGTATTATGTACTAATCAACGTGATATGTGTTTGTAGATGTCAATTGATAGCTTGATGTTTAGAAACGTGGAAATGATAAGTGAGGACTCAGTTAACCAAGTTGAGATAGTACAAATGCCAATGGCGGAGGTACCGATAGTTGTACTAGATGACTCAGACATTGAGGAGTATATCTCTGCAGAAGAATACTCTGAGGAGACTATGGGTTTAGCATCATACTTGAACTAGATGCTAGATGTAGAGGATGAGATGGAGGCGACATCGGTTAATATGGTGGTGCCTACTCAGGAGCCGACACCTCCGGATGCAATGAGAGAATTGTATCTAGCTGTGTTGGATAGGAATGTGCAACTGCGCACAGTAGTGGAGACGCAGATTGAAGAGATAACTGCCTTATATGAGGCAAAAGAATCTGCAGAGGCAGACTTTGAGTCGGAGCACGATGAAAAAGTGCTTATGATTGATAAGGCTCGTGACTATAAGGATGAGGACCTTGAGCTACAAAAGAAACTGGTTGAGAAAGACCAGAAGATAGCTAGGATGTCATACATCCATGAATGTGCTTATGAGGATTTCAAGCTGAAAATTGCTTGTTATTCTATTGAGTCCGGACAGACTCGACATACAATAAGTCGAGATATAGTGTCGATTCTGGCAAAATCGAAATATGAGAATGCCGTTCGACAGTGTTAATAGATCATTAGATCTTTTGTATGTAGTAGTGACGTAAAACCCTCTTTTGTATAATTTAAGGGTAGTCTTTTTGTAAATACCAATTTTTGTAGAAGGCAATCGCGGGATAGTATGTAATAGCTTTTGGCTAAGGGAACATGAAGTAAATAGTTTTGACTAAGAAAGCGTATTTATATAATAAAATTTTTAATAAATGTGCTTTTTGTGGTATGAATGGTTGTTGTTGATTGAGAATGATAACCGAGAAGTTAAATAGATAATAACGAAGCTTTATTTATTTAATCAGAATTATGCCGCCGAGAAGGAGACAACGTAACCAAGAGGCCGAGTCTCATAATGAGAATCAGGGGGGGTCCTAATAACCCTATGCAAGAGTTTGTTCATTTATTAATGGCTGCATTTAACCAAGTGAGGGGTGGGATTTCTGTAGCTCCTAGGGTAGCAAGAACAACTACCTTTAAGGACTTTAAAAGTGTGGGTCCTCCCGAGTTCCGAGGAACGACGGACCCGTTAGAAGCCCAAACATGGGTAAGAGAGATTAAGAAGGCGTTTGTGATAACAAACGTAAGTGAGGCGCAAAAGACTTCTTTTGTGACTTATATGATGAATGGGGAAGCCAACTACTGGTGGGAGGCTCACCAGGGTGGGGCTAGAACAGAGGCTATTACTTGGGAATAGTTTAAGAAGGTTTTCTTTGAGAACTATTTCCCTACTAGCATGCAGTGTAGGATGGAAATTAAGTTCCTAGAACTTAAGCAGGGGGATATTATAGTTCCCCAATATGCCGCTAAGTTTAACGAATTGGCGAGATTTGATCCACACCAGGTGGATATAGAGGAGAGGAAGGCACGCAGATTTGAGCAAGGCTTAAAACTCTGGCTCTACAGTAGGATATCGGTTTTCTAGAGTGCTTCCTACGGGATCATTCTGTAGAAAGCGATAATAGCTGAAGGTGGTGGTGAGGCATTATCTCAGTACCACAAAGAGCGGAAGATTAAGAGTAAGTTAGAGGGAGGTAATAAAATTTGAAGTTGCTGGTGAGCGGTAACTTGCCAAAGAGAAAGAGTTTTAACCCTGGGAATACCGGGGTAAAGCAGGGAGATCCCAAACGGAGGACGGAGGCATGTAAGACATGCAGAAAGCCTCATATGGGAGTTTGTTTAAAGGGGAAAGCAGTCTGCTACAACTATGGCAAGGAGGGGCATTTGTTACCCAACTGTCCTAACCCTAAGAAGAACCGGGGGTGTTTTATTTGTGGGTCAATGGACCACATGGCAAGAAATTGCTCAAGAAGGGATTAGAGGGAATAAGAGTTCTGGTAGTAGTAAATTAGCCATTACTGGACCAACACCATCAATGGGTAGACCCTCAGCTCGTATGTTTAATATGACTGTCCAAGATGCGGTTGCATCAACGGATGTGGTAGCAGGTATCATTTCGGTCAATAAATTAAATGCTTATGTGCTATTTGACTCGAGTGCTACTTGTTCTTTTATAGCATGTGAATTTACTAAGCGATTAGGTTTAATCCCTGAGAATTTTCCTATACCTTTAGACGTTAAGGTAGTAAACGAAGAGATAATTCCCATTGAACATATTCATAAGGATTGTTGCGTAGAAATTAGAGTGATGAGTTATCGGTAGATTTGGTACCGATAAGATTAAAAGAATTTGATGTAATTCTTGGTATGGATTGGTTGGTTAACCATAAGGCGATTATAGATTGCCATAGGAAAAGTGTAAACCTTCGACTTTCTAAGAAAACCAAGGTAGTATTATTCAGTTGTAAATCACCAAGACACTCTTGTTGTCTATCTGTGACACAAGCTAGGAAGAAGTTGAGAAAAGGGTGTGTAGGTTATCTGTGCCATGTTGTGGATACCCAAAGAGTGGGAACATCCTGGGACCAGATACCTATAGTGCAAGAATTCACAGATGTATTTTCAGAGGAGTGACCGGGTATTCCACCGGATAGGGAGATGGAGTTTGTAATTGATCTGTTATCGAGAACGACACCAGTTTCAAGGGCACCATATCGGATGGAGCCAGTTGAGATGAAGGAGTTAATGGTTCAATTACAAGAACTATTAGATAGGAAGTACATTCAACCGAGTGTGTCTCCTTGGGGAGCACCAGTGTTGTTTGTCAAGAAGAAGGATGGGTCATTAAGACTTTGTATCGACTATCGAGAGTTGAACAAGTTGACGATTAAGAATAAATACTCGTTTCCCAGGATCGATAATCTATTTGATCAGTTGAAAGGGGCAAAGTATTTTTCTAAGATAGATTTACGCACGGGGTATCATCAGTTAAAGGTGAGGAAGGAGGATGTACCTAAGACGGCGTTCAAAACTCGTTATGGTCATTACGAGTTTCTAATATTGTCGTTTGGGTTGACTAATGCGCCATCGACATTTATGGATATGATGAACAGAGTGTTCAAACAATATGTGGACAAGTTCGTAGTAGTGTTCATTGATGATATTCTAGTCTATTCAAAGACGCCAGAAGATCATGCAGAACATTTAAGAATAATGTTGGAAACACTAAGGAAGGAGAAGTTGTATGCGAAATTCACAAAGTGTGAATTTTGGCTTGAGCGAGTGCAGTTTCTAGGGCATGTTATCGATAAGGATGGCATTTCCGTAGATCTAGAAAAAGTAGAGGCAGTTAATGAATGGGAACAACCAAAAACGCCAACTGAGGTTCGAAGTTTTCTGGGGTTAGCGGGATACTATAGAAGGTTCATTCCGGACTTATCTAAAATAGCTACTCCGTTCACAAATCTGACAAGGAAGTCGGTGAAGTATGTGTGGACTGAAAAATGTGAGAACAGTTTTCAGGAGTTGAAGAAGAAATTAAGTGAGGCACATGTATTGTCCTTACCCGACGACACAGGGAATTTTGTAGTGTATAGCGATGATTCGCATAAAGGACTGGGTTGCGTGCTCATGCAGCATGGAAAAGTCATTGCATATGCATCACGTCAATTGAAGGATTATGAGAAGGTCTATCCTACTCATGATTTATAAGTGGCAGCTGTAGTTTTTGCCTTAAAGATATGGAGGCATTATCTTTATGGTGAGAAGTGTGAGATATACACGGACCACAAAAGTCTGAAATATATCTTCACACAGAAGGAGTTGAACATGAGACAGAGAAGGTGGTTAGAGTTAATAAAAGATTATGACCGTGATATTTTATATCATCCGGGGAAAGCAAATGTAGTAGGACCTTTTGAGATTTTAAGAAGGGTAGGAGAGGTGGCTTATGAAGTAGCCTTACCTCCTGAAATGGAACGCATTCATAATGTGTTTTATGTGTCAGTGTTACGTCCTTATAAACCGGACTATAAACACGTAATAGAGTATGAATCTATTCAAATAGAGAAAGACTTGTCCTACGAGGAACTTCCAGTTCAAATTATTGATAAGAAGGAACAAGTTTTAAGAAATAAAGTCATACCTTCAGTAAAGGTGTTATGGAGAAACCGCAATGCTGAAGAAGCAACGTGGGAGCTCAAAAGTAAAATGATGGAAGATTTTCCTCATTTATTTATGTAATTATAAGCTAAGATTCTGGGGACAGAATCCTTATAAGGGGAAGAGAATGTAACGCCCAAGAAAATCGAATTTCTATGACAATTAAATTTTTATTTGATTATGTGAATTAAATGAATTTAATTGATTAGTTTGTGAGTAAGTTATGTGAAGGTCTTTCTATGACCTAGAATGTGCTAACATGGTTAGTATTTTGGCTACTTGCTAGAATTAATTGTTTGGAATTTCCAAGCAGAAAAATAACTGTTTTCCGAGAAATTTCCGTAAAAACACTATTCATCCATTTATGTTCGGGAAATTATTTTGAAATTCTGAGAAACGCGTAATGAGAAAATAACATGATTAGATGGAATATTTGATAATATTTCATTTATGGCAAACAAAATTTTCACCTGCGGACTTAAAACCTAAGGGTTGAGTGTATTGATTTCCGAGAAGGAAATAATATGCGTAGAAGGAAATGCGTTAGGGTTAATGTGAGTGTTATACATTTATGATAATATTTAGTATCTATGTATAATACGATGAGTAAATATGAAGTGCAATACGATTATTGTATGCGAGTAGTATACGGAGAGAATACGTGAATTGTACGTTTAGAATACGATTTGTATTATAGAATTAAGTTATGTCTTAATGATTAATTCATTTGTGTTGGATTATGATTAGCCCAATCAATTGAATTAGTAACCCCAAGGGGTTAATGGGTTAAGCCCAAATCAAGGCCCAATGATAAGTTAGTTAAGCCCAATTCATTAAAACCGAATCGTGGGTCAAACCGGTGAGTCACCAAATGGGTAAAACCCATGGGGCAACCCATGGGGATGACCCATGGGGTGGTGGGCCGGCCACTTGGTGTGCAAGCCAAGTTTGAGGCTTGGTCACCAAGTATTTTACTTGGTGACCACACATGAATAGTAAGGAGGTGATGGTAGTTGTCCATAATGCCCTCTATTCTAGTGTCCTATAAATAGAAAGCTAGGTTGATTCATTTGAGAGTTTTCCAACTTGCCAACATTAGATTATTGAGAGGGAAAGAGAGCTAGACTTGCAAAACATATACTTTGGAAGCTTGATCTTAGAGTTTTCCAAGAAAGAACACCAAGAGTTCTTAAGGTATAATCATTACCTTTCATCTCCATCTCTTTTAGATTTTCTTTTATCTTAGTGAATCATAGAATGGGTGGTATATGTCTTGTAAGAGGGATTAAAGATGACTTACCATAGATTCAATCTCTACAAGTCATGAGATTATAAAAATCATAAGGTTTAATATAGTTTTGAACTCCATCAATACGTTAATATATTCATCTTATTTGGTTAGGATGTAGATATAAAATCCATGGAGTATTCCATGTGATTTGGCTTAGAGAACCCTAGTAACAAAGTTATGGCGAATTTTACGTAATTAGACGTTAAACGTCGAAAACGTTGAATTCCGGATTAGAGGTTAAAAGTTACCGTGAGACTTCAAAATGTTGGTTTTTAATGTCAACACGTGAGATTGGGTGATTAAGAGTTGTGGGTTCGAGAATCGTCGGATTCCGACTTAAAACGAATAAAACGAGCATTGAACGCTCATTAACGTTTATGAACATCTAGAAATGGAACTCAATAGTGAATTTTGAGTTATTGGATTCGAAAGTGTCGAATTCTTATATGAACGCGTAGAGTATGTCATTTATGACATGTAGGCTTTTGAACAGACCAAATCGGGCTTATAACGAAGAAGTTTGGCCCCGGGAATTTCACAAAATTTTTTAATATTGTTGAGGTTCTATACTAAGGTCCGCAGCGCTGCCGCTGAACATTATTAATAATCGTCGCGTCAGTGATCTTAAGACAAACACCTTTAATATCTTGCTAAAAATGCGTAGCCATGTACTACCACTAGTAGTACTATGTCTCACGCCAGTGATACCGAGACCGGAGTTAGTTATCGCTAATCGGCCGCAGCCAGCCCTTGATCTAATCTAAAGATAGGCCTAGCCGGCAATATGTGAGTTCAAGAATGTTGATATTGACTTAGGTTTTGGAACTTCATTTGTTTAGGGACCTAAAGGGGTAATGTTTGTACACTTCATAAGTGTATTAAGGCTATTCCTATACTACCTATACTAAGGTATATGGTATGAAACTTAGGAATGAAATGCATGTTAATAAGTTAACAACGATAAACAAAGTTAGTACTTTATCAACGATGATCGAGTCCTGTTAATAACGTTGTTTGATTAATAAACCGGGACGAAGGGTAATAAGTCATGTTGACTTTAATAAAGTTATTAAGTTAACTAGGACTTAGAAGAGAAAGAAGTTTGTAAGAACAATGTGAACATTTGTTTGTTAGCTAATTACAGTGTGCTATATGAATGTATCATGTAGATTCTGTAAAGGCTGTGGTCAGTCGATTAAATTATTTGATGACATTGAAAGGAAAGTTTTCTTAACGCTTGTCTAACTTCCATGTTATCCAAGTTTTATGTGATTCGTTGAACGAAATTGCAAGACTTGTTTTAAAGAAAGGGTCGATGCCAGATTTTAACTCGGCTAGAGTATTCGTAATATATAGATTGATTATGATTCATATCTTTCTATATAGAAATGTTAACGCTATCCTATGTCAAGTAATTGGTACGGACGTGAAGGTAAGGTTTGTCTATGAACAAACAAAAGTATTTTTCATCGATTATTCGATGGGCATGCGATTTTGCCAAAAATATTAAACGTAAATATGTTTAATGAATGAGTGTTGATCAACACAGAGTACTATAGGCTGATCACCTAGAAGTGCTCGTAAGTTATACAGGATGAACGACCTTAGTGCTGTGGACTCCTTTTCAAGTATAAAAACCGAAGTTCTCGTTCATGGTCTATCGAATTTGGTTCGTAATTCCTAATCTATTCTATACTTTGGGAATTGATGTTATGAACTGTTAAAGTATTATTGATTTATAATACTTCATAACTATTGTTCAGTTATGTAAGAATTGTTATATAATTCACGAATGTGGTATTACTGATATCCTTGATTAAACTTGTTGAGCAGTCATGCTCACTTCTTACGTGAATTATATAACTGCAGTTAAGGATGAACGTACTGTGAATGCCAAGAGAGATAAGGGCAAAGCTAAGATGGATGCTTAGTCGTTGTGTAATAGTTTAGAAAGTTTGTATGTATTATACATTATAAACAATGAACGATGTAATCGGTTATAAACCTGGGAAGGATTATACTTTGATTGTAATAAAAAGATAGTAATTACATTCATTTTGTTGTATTTCAATGGAATGATTGTATGGATGTTAGTACACTGGAGCACCATATATCGGGTTGGAAGATACCCGAATTTTAGGGCGTCACATTTCCAACTATTAAATTAAATAAAATTAGAATGCTATCTAATAAATTTAATTCACAAATATTTACTAACAACAACCACATCAATAAAATATTTATTTAATTTTAATAAATATTTTAAATTATAAATAATAAAATCTTGGATTGTTGTAGTAGTTTTCCACAAACAGACAACAAACAAGTTCTCGTCTCATCTACACTGTCTTTCACAGTGAGTTAGATCGGTTGCAAGTTTTGTATATACCTCTGCTCTATGAAGGAATTATTTAGCCTAGCTCCCATATGTCAACGATCAAAGATTATGATTGTACCACAACCTAAACTTATCTTAACTTATCTGAACAATTAAGACTATAATGTTCATTAAGTCTGCAGCATCCCCAAATCCGGGTACCTTTTACCTCGGACCTGGTACGTTACGATACATCATTTCTAGACATGGTTTACTAAAATCTTCACCACAGATTCATTTTAACTCCGTTTTGGTTCATTCAAGTTAGGAAATCTTCAGAACTTAGAGGGATATAACATACAATCATCAAATTAAGCTTTTAGACACAAATCAAAAGCACAAATGGTCCTCAAACTCAGTCCCAAAAACTGTCCAACATGGTTCTTTGTAAATCTTTTATTTTGTGAGTTTTGGTTACACTTGGATGATGTTAAGGCTTCATATCTCTAATTACAATCATTAGAACTCATTTTAATTATTAAATTCTTATTTTAAAAACTTATGAAAATTCGGGTTGTCACATCCTTCCCTCCTTATAAGGATTCCGTCCTCGGAATCAAAGAAACCTCCATTACTCGGTTTCACCAAATCTCTTTTCAAAATTTACTTGGGATATTACATTCACCCTTTCTTCTAAGAATTTCGTCCTCGAAATTTTATCTATTAATCTTTATTCATTCAATCTATCAAAATAGATTTTACGTTAATACTTTATTCAGTCATTGGGTTCTATAACCACTTCTTTCCACAAAGATTTTTCTACAATTATTAAACTTTTTTATTAAAAGTTTTACATTTTTTTTGATTACTCATCTCCTTCTCGTCTCAAAATTTCTTTTCTCACTTATTCAATATATTCATCATTCAGTGTCGCATTCTACGACTTACTTCTTTTTAAGGAATATCATCCTTACCATATTCACTTCAGAATAACATGAATCCTCCACTTTAAACACTTTTAACAGAATGTTTCTCAATCACAAAGACTGAAAACACCCTCTGCAAGTACTCTAGGTGATCAGCCTATCGTACCACTACGTCATGCACAATGTATTACATCTTAACATCTTAACAACTATATGTGTTACTTTCGAAACCATTGTCTCTCGATAACATGTCCCCTTTTATAGGGTTGTTCACCTCAATTTCTTAATATCTGAATCCGCACCAAAACAATTTGGTTTGGCATAACTTCTCAAGAAACGCTTGAATTTTATGAACATCTTTCAATATTCGTCTAGCTGAATCAAATAGCATAGACTTCTACAATAATTCTACACATCAAAATCAATATATATATATATATATATATATATATATATATATATATATATTCTCATATCTTTAAGAAATCTCAAAAATCTTTTTATGATGTCATGATACCGCACTGTATTTACAGTCCATTTTAGGATGATGTCATTTAGTGATTTTATCATACTACAGCATACCATAGTGAGCTGATGATCCTTAGATCACATCCAACACTAAGTAATACTACATTGATGACTCCATAGTTTTTGTCATCTCTGCACCAGGTTACATGATGCATTACTGATATAAAACTACATTTTGATCATTCAAGTCATTTTCGTCTAGTCAAACAAGTTGCATAGACTATTCTTTAAATCGTTCAAAAATCTTTACAAATTAGTTTTTTAATCTCATTAGGTAATGAGGTGTCGGTGGTTCGAAGTCCACGCATACACAATGGTTACCAGTAGTTAAGAATAAAAATTCATTTTTCAAAAGCACATAGTGCGTATTTAGCTTGATGTCCAAAACTTCGAAGTCTAGCATAGCTAGAAGATTTGGAATACTTATGCCTCCATCATCAACTTCACTTTCTCTAATGATCCATTGCTTAATAAATCTATTTATTCCTATAATCCTCAATGCTCCATTCATAACTTTCTTATACCCAGTTCATCAAACTTACCACAAATTATGAGTTCACTAACTTGCCACAATCATATGGGTTTAAGAACTTATCTTAGTCAGACCATAGGTGTCCATTCGCTGAGGGGTTCAAAACAAACCATATGATTATGAGTCATGAACTTACCATAAGTATGAGTTTTAAGAACTCGCAACTAACCTTATATTCTCTACCTATTCATTATACACATGAGAAAAGAATCACCTTATCAACAGGTATATAGCAAATAGCGCGACATAGATATTTCAATGATTATCAATGTAAGAAACTAAGTGGTCGTCAAACCAAACTCGGCCACTAATCAATATAAGAAGCTAAGCGGACAATTCCCCGCACATACAAAGAATTGGTCAACCTAACCACTATATCGACCAGGAAGCTAAGTAATTCTAAAACCAAGTACAAATTCCCTGCCCATACAAGGAATCATACAACTCAGCTGCTAACATGAGTCCTGAATTGAAATCCCATATATTTCTTGCTCCACACCTACTCCATACGAATTTTATTTAATCTGTATTTATAATTCATAACTCTTTCATGAGTTTTCATAGCATGATTTCATAGTACAACTGTCGTATAATAATTTTGTTATAAAGTTTTCAATCATTTGATTGATCCTTCTCCTGCTATGACCTTATCAGATCACGTTGTGTTCTCATATTATAATTGTATTATGATCTTTTAATTTTACGATCTAATTTTCCTTTAATCATATAATATTATGATTTTACATTTTTCACCTTATAGACATAGTCTATTTATTTTCACTTTTCATCTTTATTACTGGGGTCAGGTAACTCCAGATTCTTATCCTTATAACCCTTCAAGATTCTTCTTTGAATCTTCTTTATCTTCTTCTTTATCTTCTTCTTTACTTATTAATGAATTTCCTAAATTCATTTCTTATCACTTAAACTCGATCTGAGTTTATTCCTTATCATCTCAGTGGTTATAGCCTAAGGTACCCCTACCTAAGGTTTATAACCTACATCTTTGATACTTACTGTAGCGTTCCCAAATCCGGATACCTTTTACCTCGGACCTAGTACGTTACGATACATCATTTCTAGACATGGTTTACTAAAATCTTCACCACTGATTCATTTTTACTCCGTTTTGGTTCATTCAAGTTAGGAAATCTTCAGAACTTAGAGGGATATAACATACAATCATAAAATTAAGCTTTTAGAAATAAATCAAAAGCACAAATGGTCCTCAAGCTCAGTCCCAAAAATTGTCCAACATGGTTCTTTGTAAATCTTTTATTTTGTGAGTTTTGGTTACACTTGGATGATGTTAAGGCTTTATATCTCTAATTACAATCATTAGAACTCATTTACATAATCAATTCCAAGCCAAAATAAACATAGTAAACTAACTAGTTTACTAACAAAACTAACTAAACTTCCAAAATTTAAACTTTAACTAACAAACTAAATACAATATTTAAAATAATAACATTACCAAAAATTAAATAAGAAACATACTGGAAAAATACGAGTTCCACAAACTGAATATGCACTTCCATGCCAAAATTTAACTAAGGAGGTCTTTATAAAAAGTCCTCCCACAACAAAGCCTTTCTCAAAATTGGAGGCCTTATTTTTGGTGAACGAAACAAAGGATCAAACCCTTCTATTTATAGGTTTAGCAAAGGGTAAAGTTCTCAATTTAGTTGATGAGGGACTTGGTTTATACTAATTCTAATTTGTTTATACTAATTTTTCCTATTTTCAACATGCTAAGTGTATTCATTCATCACGAATTTGTTTCTTAACCAATTCGATCCGTTCAAGTTGCGTTTTTTTCGTTATATAGAGGAGAACAACAATCATCCATCATTTTAAAGTTTCCATCACGAATTCATCATCAACTTTAGTCCCAAAGTACACCAAAACACACATTACAATCAAAATCCAAATTCCTCTTTAGTATAAATACATGAATTTGATTTCTGAAAATTTGTTTCTAGATGACCATTATCAAATTATAAATATCTAATAACATATATAATATCGTAACCCACAAATTTATTAACCAAAACTCCAATTTTAAAAGAAACTCAAGGACACATAAACTAGAAATATAAACTAGATTATGTACCTTTAATTCCTTAAGAAATAAAATTAACCTTATCAGTAAAATTATAATTTCTATTCAACCATTATAATCATAACATTATTTAATTTTTTAATAGTTTAATTAACTATCAAATCTCACATTCTCCAACATATGAATATATAATTCTCTTCTCACCAAATCACATAATTCAAAATATATACACCTCATAATAAGAATTTTAATTATTAAATTCTTATTTTAAAAACTTATAAAAATTCGGGTTGTCACATCTAACCTTAGACTATAACCTTAGGGAAGTTAGTGGAGGAAATAAGGAGATAAACTCATGTAAAGTTCTAGGGGTTGTGTCAAATCTATTTTTCTAAAACAAAAACTGTAAGACCCCGAATTTTTTTTAAAAAAAGGAATTTCCTTTATTTATTATTTTGAAATAGTAAGGGTTGATTTGATTAATGTGGATAGTTAAGGGTTAAATACGCAAATATTTCAAAATAAGCAAGTGGTTATAAAATATTCATTTTTGTCGGGGAATATTCGTTTGGTCGTGGAATATTAAATGCTTGTCGGGAATATTCGTGCATTTACCAAGACAATGTATGTGGGCCCATAACGTGAAAGCGATTGGATGAGGAAAACGACAAAGTTTGGGTGGTTATAAATAACGGCGTAGTTATTACTGAATTAAGACCGTTGGAATACCCGTGGTTAAAATACAAGATGTCTGGCGTGGTTGCACAAAGAAATACACGGTATTACATGTAATTGTTGAATTATTGATCCTTACGTAAGAAGGCACTTACTCAATAATTTTCACATGAGTTACCGCTCAATAGTTTATTTTATTGATTCAATAATTGTCTTTGCGTTTTTTTTATATTATTGTTGTTCAATAATTGTCACATGCATGATATTTCCCATTATCGGATCAATAATTCATATTATTTGAATAATATTATTAGATAACATTATTGGCAATGTCTAGAAAGTTCTGCATAAGGAGAGGTTTGGTCACCTAATTGCGCGCTACCAAGATGGAGAGATCCTTATTGAAAGCCCCTCTTTCTGAGAACAAATGGTTGTCATAAATGTGATTACGTAATATTATTTGTGAATAATTAATTATTGATTCATATGATAAGGAAATATTTATTTTATATGAATATAAATGATGGATTTATTTATGTGGTTATTAATGAAGGAATTAATGTTGAGGTGTTTTATCAAGATTTTATCGGATTGGAGGTATTAAAAATCAAATCGGGGTTTTGAGATATATTATGGGGTTATAATTTTTAATCCGACCGTTGGATCGTTGTAATTTTTGGATATGTTATACATACATAAGTTGAGTAAATGTCCACAAATTTTGAACCGTTAAAAATTCACGAATGATTTGTTATGAATTTTAAGAGGTGTCTGATTCGGAAATTAGGTTTATAATTGATTTTGGTGGAAAATTCTAGAATTGAGTGGGCCCCACTCGTGGTTGGTGAAAAAATGTGCTGAATTTTATTTCAAATGTGGTGGGTGGCAATAGTAGCAGGTAAAGCCATCAGGTAGCAGGTCAAGTCTGCTTCGGCGGGCTAACATTTTCCTATAAATAGAGGGCTAAGTTAGAATTGAAAATCACACCAGAAACAAGTTTTCTCTCTTTCTCTCTCTATATTATCGAGTGTATTTTGTGAGTATTTTGAGTATACTTTGAGTATTGTTAGGCAGTCTGCAAGTTCCTTCAAAGACTATATCCTGTTTCAACTAGAAGTATCGTCTTTTCGAGGTAAGGGATGTTATTTTCTTCTCAAATGATATTATTTCTTCAATATCATTATGCTGAAATATTGGTTGGTACTTTTTATCAAATTTGGAACTTTTCATGTCGGGGTTACTATTCATGAGTTACTATTCACGAGTTACTATTCATGAGTTACTATTCACGAGTTACTATTCACGAGTACTATTCATGAAGCGTGAAGATGTTTTTTTGTGGAATTTCTATCTTTGGGTGTCGGAGTTACTATTCACGTATACGATATATTCACGTATACCGGCACTATTCACGAATACGGCACTATTCACCAAAAAATGAAAATTTTTCTTTTCGTCTAAAATATCTATTCGGATACTAGCTTTGATTGTATCCATGTTTTGATCATTCTTGAATTTTACTTCACTATGATTATTTATGAAGTATTTTTGAACTTCGGATTGTTTAAAAGTACGAATCCATAATATTTGTCATTTTGTTTCAATCGGATTCGTTCTTTAAAAGTATTTTCATCATCCTCGGTCTTAAATGATGATAGTATTGAATATCTTTGGCACAGAGTGCAAAGATGAATGATTTCAAGAATATCTTTGGCTTTGTAGTGCAAGATGAGCAGTGTTTAAATGAACACGACCGATCGATGAATATCTTTGGCCTTTAGTGCAGATGAGCAGTGTTGAGATGAACATGACCGATTGATGAATATCTTTGGCACAGAGTGCAAAGATGAATATTTGATTTGAGATGAATATTGATTGATGTTATAGGGATAAAATATTGATGATGGATCGTTTAAATTCATAGATTATAGTAGATTTCATTCTCTACGTAACTCTTCTATGAATTATTATTTCACCGCCAATATTGATCCGAAACTTGTTGTCTATTGTATTCTATCGATTTTTCCTGTTGGAGACTAACGATAATTTGTTGTATATTATCTTAGTCATAACATTCTTCTACTTGGGCTAGTTGAGCTCACCCTTTTCCTTGTTGTTCCATTTTTTCTCTCGGGAGGCGAGAATGTAGCGAGTACTAGTCGGGGTATGGAATGAAGGTTCTAGAGAGAGTTGTTTAGTAGTCCTCACCATTATTGTAAAATAATGTATCAATAAATGTGATGAGGATTTATTTGAGTATAAATATTGTCTAGAAGATAATATTTGTATTTAAACTCACAGTTTTATTGTTGTGATAATAAAGTTGTAGTTGTTTCTGTACCATGTATTTGGCGACTCAGAATGGGTTGGATGGAATGGACCTATTTTGGGGTCGTCACAAAAACATCTATTTTAAAATACTAACCTAGTTATTTTTATTGTTTGAAGGATGTCAGGAGAAGAGGAGGTAAGAGATATCCACGTTGTGAGTGAGCAGTTGGTGACACCTGTACCTGAGCCTATAGTTGAGGCAGTAGCTGACTCAGACCCAAAGGAGTATCCTGAAGAGGAAAAGGAGCCCGACGAGGACTCAGAAGAAGCACCTGAGGATATTTTATTGGATGAGTTGATGGATAGGATTACGGAGTTGGATGACAAGGTCCATGAGTTGGAGGAGCTGTATCAGGGGGAGCAGCAAGCTGCAGCATTGCTTGGGGCATTGGTGCACCACCTGATAATTAGGAACGAGGATCTGGTTGACAAGCTGCGGGCATCAGACCAGAAGGCGGATAGGTTGAAGGATGAGAAAGAAGCTATTAGGACCCACTTGGGACATACTATTAATGGGTTAGAGTTGAGGATACAGAGTCTTCAAACTGACAAGTAGATTATCACCACATTCTAGGGAGAAGAGAGGAGAGACCGTGTTCGGGCCGAGAAGCTAACTGGCGAGTTAGAAGGAGAGGTTAGAGACAAGAAGGTTAAGATAGACAAGATGAAGTACGCGTTTAAGTCAGCACATGGAAGGTTCCAGCATAGGGTGCATCACTTTCCAAGTGAGAGCACCGGTCTAGACGTGTTATAAGCCGAGAAATTTGGTAATTGAGATAAGCGGATGAGGAGCATGAAGACGCCATTAGGCGGGGCTTTTAGTTTATTATAATGAACTTTTACTATTAGCATTTAAAACGTTTATCTATGAATAAAAAGCTTGGTTTCGGTTTTTACCAAGTATTTAAGTTTCAAGTGATGTAAATGGCTTAACACCATGAGACGATGAAATACTTTGGGTGTTATGTTTGTAAATAAATATGTTTTTATTTAAGTATGTGATGTAATCATTAAGTTCTCTTCTTATGAAAGATATATTCTGTAGTGTATGTTATAAGATAATAACATTAAGTTCATATTAAACAGATAGATGGATAGAGAAAGACGTTGTCAAACACCCAAGGGGTCAGGCGGTAATGCTGGGGATCCAACGAATCCTATGCAGCAGTTTGTAGAAATTTTAGTGGGGGCACTTCAGAATCGAACCCCAAATGCCAATAACCCTCCAGTGGCCCAAGTGGCACACTTCAAGGACTTCAAGAGTGCGGGACCCCCAGAGTTCAAAGGAACCACTGAACCCATTGAAGCTTAAACTTGGGTCAAGGAAATCGAAAAGGCGTTCGCTATCGCCCGAGTAGGTGATGATCAGAAAAAAATCTTTGCCACTTACATGCTGAAGGGTGAAGCTAACTTCTAGTGGGAGGCAAACTAGACCACGGCTGGAGAAGGTGTGATACCTTGGGAAGGGTTTAAGAAATTTTTTTTTGAGAACTATTTCCCGGTTAGTATACAAAGTCGCATGGAGATGTGATTCCTGAAGCTGAAGCAATAAGATATGACGATACCTCAATATGCCACAAAATTCAACGAGCTGGCGAGGTTTGCGCCTCACCAGGTCTACACTTAGGAGAGAAAAACGAGGAGGTTTGAGCAAGGACTCAAACCATGGCTATATAGCAAACTCTCGGTGTTACAGACAATAGCTTCGCGACTCTCCTGGAGAAAGCTATAATCGCTGAGGGCGGAAGTGAGGCCCTGATGAAATTTAACAAGGAAAAAAAGAAGAAGAATGAAGGAGTGAATCACGAGGAAGGTAGCAGCAGCAATGGTGCAAACAAGAGGAAGTGGAACAATAACAACAATAGCAACAACAATTTAAAATCGGGAAACTCTGGGGAAAAACCAGGGGAAGCAAAGAAGAGAACTGAGGCATGCAAGGAGTGTGGGAGGAATCACTCGGGGGCATGTCTAAAAGGAAAGAATGTTTGTTTTAACTGCGGGCAGGAGGGGCACATCTCTCCCAATTGATCTGCACCAAAGAGAAATGGATGCTTCAACTGTGGAGCATTGGATCATCAAGCAAGGAATTGCCCAAAGAAGAACACAGCAGGAGGAAATGGAGGAAGGGAACCAAGCGGTGGGAATCTCACGATTAATGGACCACCAACTCAGAATCGGCCAACAGTGACTATAGTGTCAAATTCTAGAATAGCTATGTTGCCTGAAAGATTCTAAGTTTTTGGGTAGTTGTGGTGCACTGAGTTAGGAAGCCATAGGCTTTGGAATGACCTCATTTCGACCTCGGATGAGGGAGTTATGGTGATTGGAAGGAAATGTGTCAAATTTGTCAAATTAGAAGTCAACGGCGGGATGTGCAATTCGGGACACTGTTTTGACCAGTTAATATTTCCAGAAAATTCTGAGCTTTTGATATGTTATATTACATTGAATAAAATTTCCATAGACTCCAGAACGGACTAATTCCGACTTCGGAGCAAAGAGTTATGACCATTCAAAGTAGCCGAGTCAAAACTGGAAAACCAACTCGGGTCAGTCACTTTACACGGAATTTCTGGAATTCTATGTTTAGAATTTGAAAATTGTCAAAGAATAAAAGTTGTAGCCCCGGAAGTTAGCTTCACGTGGGTTCAAGAATCACTCAAAAATGTTTTGAAACGAAAACGTTATGACTGTTTTAGCGAGAGAGGGTAAATCTGGCAAAAAAGTGAAAAACTATGATGAACGCACACTTTTGACGCTTTGTTTGGGTAGCCTATCATACTTGAAACCAAGCCCTAATATTTTTTAAAAATACTTTGGTATTCCATGAATAACATATCCAAAAATCATATTAATCGGAGTTATGAGTAACGCCTTAGAAAATTGCAAAGTAGCTGCCTCAAGATGCATTAACGTGAGCAAAGAAATTGTTACTACTAAAGAGCACCCTGTAGCTACCAAACTAAGCATGTCGATTCACGCTTGATGTCCTTTCAGCGCATTGTTTTGATGAACTTCTGTGATCCGTTTTCGCGATGTGAAATTTTTCTAAATTACTATGCCATGAGGTTTATAATACGCCCGAAATTTCGCTGTTATATGACTCATGATTTGAGAATTAAAAATGAGCGAACATGCATGTCAGAACTAAAATTTGAGTGAGCAATGAGCGTCATGCGCGTGTTTAACTTTGACGTTCGATGTTCTGAATCATGTTCCGGCAAAATAATAAGTCATAATAAATCTAATAAAATCCTAGGGGACGAGATTTGGCTATAAGTGATATTTTATGCCGAGAAACTTCATTTTGGGTATAAATAAAGCAATAAAAATATATAATAAATATAAATTACATACTTAAGCGAAATAAAAAAATATCGTTGCCTATAAAATTATTTTGTGGTGCAACGAAGAATGTAAAACCTTTGAAAAATTGTATTAATCATAAAAATGATATTTTGAGGTTTTCGGAGTTCAAAGTGAGGTTTTTGAGATGATTAATAAATATACATATATATATCGAAAATGCAAATATTCGTAAAACGAAAAATAAAGTGAATGTGCTAACAGAATAAAATATGTATATATGAGAAAATGGTGTGTGTTGACTCATGAACGGACAAAATGATATAAAAATTATTTAAATTAAAGAAATAATATACTCAATTAAATTTTACTATAAAAGCTATGCATTAGCTGTTTAAACTCCGAATTTGTGAGTAAATGTAAAAGATATTTCTGAAATAAAATTTAAATGGCTTAAGCTTCAAGATGTAAAATATTTGCATCTTCAAATGTATGACTTTTATTATTTATGAAACAAGTAAAATATTATTACATGATTAATAATATTATAAGGAGATTAAAATATTATTAAATGATTAATAATATTTGTAAATGATTAAGATATTACTAAGAAATGGAGAGTAAATAAAATATTATTAAAAGATTAATAATATTAGACGAGAATTTAAGATGATGGTTATGTGATAATAATATTATCAAATGACGATAATATTACTAGCGAGTTAAAGAATTTTTAACATTTGATTATGTGGATAAATGTTAGCTAATTATTATTTGAGTAATAGTGTGTGAAATAAGTATGATATGCTAATTGAAAGATCAATCTTATATCTGATAGGTCTTTTCAATAAAGAGAATAAATTAGATTGTGTAGCAGTAATCAACGTTTCAGGCAAGTTTCCTTAACTCAAACTCAAGTTATATTACAAAGCATGTTAGTGAATGATTATTGATGATTATTCACGTCTATACTGATTATTGATTCACACTTAGTGCATGTTGAATATGTTCATCGGGTATGAAAGGCCGATCACCTTCATTACCATATGTTCAGTTAAACTTGTTTATGTTAATTGTTGACATCCAATATTATTGGTTCAGTTATTCAATCATTGAAATTGATTCATGTTCTTTCACAATCATTATATTGTTGAAAGTTTGAAAGCTTATTCATTTTTTTCAATCATGATATATCTCCATTGTAATTAAAACTTGTTGGGAAAATTTGTTGCTCACCCTTGCTATATCATGATAAAATTTTCAGATTAAGAAAAAAGCTTGAATAGGGACAGAGGCAAAGGCAAAGTGCAAGATTTAATTATGGTGCAGTTAGATCTATTAAAATTTCAGAGGAAAATAACATTGTAAACCTTTTTAGATATTGAAGGTATGTATTAAGTTAAGGTTGTAGACCTTGAGAATGATGTGAAAATGTTTAATGTATAAGCAATTTATGTTTATCTATCTTCCGCAATAGTTATAGAAATGATGTATCGTAACGTATCAGGTCCGAGGTAAAAGGTAACCCGAATTTGGGGATGCTACAAAGTTAATTTCTTATTCTTTATGGCTTTCTGGAAACTAAATGCCATACCTCATAGTTTATTCTTTATCTTCTAAGTCATACAGTCTTTTGTATACTCAGAACGATCATTCAATATTAATTCTACGCATTCATAGCGTTAAACATTTTACGATACCTTATTCATATCTTACAATGTCTGGTTCATTCGACTCGAAATGTTATCCAAGTTAATCAGTAACTCGGCTTCTTTACGATATACGTCATTGTCTTTAATTCAATTCTTCATCGTTCACAGGTTTAATCATTGGTCTTCATTATCTTACAGTCAAACCATACACGGTGTATAGGTTTTACCCGTTTAATCTTCGCATACACTCAACCCTCACGTCGGTTAAAGTGTTTAATGCTTACATTTCATTCTAACATTCTCTATCTGATCCACACTCAAACTTTCATTAATCTTCTTACCATTCTTTATGGCTTTCTTTATACCGTTCATTATTCTTTCTTAATCTCAAAGCCATACGGTTCGTTGTATGCTAAGACCGATCATTCATCGCAATTGCATTGCATTTATGCTTTTGATATTTTAATCTTGTTTAATCTTTCCATTTAACCTTTACTAAAGGTTTAAGTTACTCGTTTAAGTGCTACATTCGGTGAACTATATGTTCTTTATCTTTCATTAGGTTTCCCCCCAGGAGTTGAGCAATTAAAAGCTCATTACTGGGCCTTTCCCTGCACCGGCGCTATGGCACCGATTCCTTCTCTCTTCCTCGCGTTGCAGCGCGACTATGCAGCGCGACTGCGTTGCCAAGCCTAAAATCTTGAAAAAATTTACTAAGTCTTCAAATGGTTTGAGACACTTACTTTACAATCTTATAACTCGGAACGAGGTCCTTCCAAAGTCATTTTCTTCCTTATCTTATGTAATTCAACTTCCCTCGAATAGAAATTTATTCTGAATCTGTTAACTTTCCATTCAATTGGAATAAATTCCATCTGTTACTCATTTTACGTTAATAATGTTCTTTATTCGTTCGTCCATAATTCGATCATCTGAACTCAGAACTCGTTCATTCTTGAGTCCATGACTCAAGTTTTCTACGTTCTCTTACATTCTTATGAAACCCTACACCTCCGTGTTCATTTAAATATTTTTTAGTTCTCATTTGTCTTTTACGAAATTTTTGCCATAACTTCATTATAGCTAAGTTTAATCTGTTCTTCATAAACTCTTCTATCGTTCCTAACCAAGCAATAAGCATCAAACTTATACGCAGTGGTTTTAAACTTGTCCATCAACAACAAGTTATACTACGATGGTTTTAAATTTGTCCATCAATAATGTTCTTCATGTTCTTCATGTGTTCTTCGTGTTCTTCATTCGTTCTTCATTTTTAATCGATATTCTGATTACGATTTCACTTTTTCTTAGAATTTGGTGTTATGAAACACCATTCCTTACTTATTTCATCGAATCGTTCATATGATTCATTCGGATCGTTCAAAATTCATTACGAAATTCATACTTCTTTAAGAAATTTATAAACTAAACTTCTAATTCTTTTTTCTTCTTTTTCCCATGATTTCAACCATATGAAAATCATTCTTATCATCTTTTACTTATATTCTAATTAATTTATGTTTTGAACATATGAAACTTAAATAAAATATAACCTATAATTAAGGTTTTCAATACATTTCTTCCTTATTCTTCTGCCTCTAGACAAAGCCGGTGATTTGCTAGCTTTTCTATTTCACGATCATCTCCGATCCGAGCATCCATACTTCTTTCTCTTCGTTCCTCTTGTTCTCCAATCTCAAGAGCTTTCTGTAACGCCCCGAAAATTCGGATCGTCCAGAATTTAAGTTTAAAGAATTAGTTATTAATAAAATGAATTTTTATTAATAATATTATGTGCTATGTGTTTATTAATCATTCTAAAACCTAGGATGATTATAAGTCGGGAGGATTCTGGCTACGAGCTAGACTCAACGAGTAATAATTTTTAAGACAAAAATGAAAATTTTTCGGTAACAAAAATGTTTCCAGGGAAAAAGATAAAATAGGCACTATTCACTTGACGAAACCTAAGGGTTAGGGTTTGAATAACCTAAGCTTTTCCAAGAGTTCGGTATGTCAAAATGACATTCCGTCAAAAGATTTGACGATAATATATCTTGAAAAGTTAAGTAAGCCGATAAAAGTTTTTCTCAAAAAATGTGCAAAAATCGGACAAAATAAAAATGATGAAAAGTTATGTTATGTACTTTTCATTCATTTAGCTACGTTAGGGTAAAACGTGAAAGAAAATATTTAATTCCAAAAAGTGTTTTTTAGTTTTTCGGAAATCCGAAGAATACGTAAAAGCTAATCGGTAAAAGAAAGATGAAATATCCAAAAATATTTGGATTCCAAGAATCGCAGTTTTTAAAACCATCGAACGAAACCCGAAAGACGAAACCACAAAAATTACAGGCTAAGTAGACTTAAGGGCTAAGTTAACTTAACACTTAAGTCATGAATAGTAAGGAGGTTAGAGGTGAAATGACTATTTTGCCCTAGCTTTGAAAAATCTATAAATAAGAAGCTAGATTTCATTTAAATGAGATTTTGAAAATCCTACACTAGAGAGAGAGAGATTTGGATGGAGAGGGAGAAGGAAGAGCATGAGCATGATTGATCGGATCAAAAATGTTCGTGAAATAGAAAAGCTAACAAATCGCCAGTTTTGTCTAGTGGAAGAAAAATAAAGAGGAAAGGTATTAAAACCTAACTTCTATGTTAGATTTTGTTTAAGTTTTATATGTTTAAAACATAACTTAATGAGAATAAGAAGTAGATGATATTAGGGATGATTTCATATGGTTGAAATCATGAGAAATAAGAAAATTATAATTTAAAGTTTGGTAAATAAATTTCTTAAGGAAGTATAAGATTCGTAATGAATTAGAACGATCCGAGTGGATTATATGAATGAGTAAATGAAATAAGTAATAATGTTCTATAGCATCAAATTCTAATAAAAAATGAAATCGTAGTCCAAAATATCGATTAAAATGAAGAACGAACGAAGAACACGAAGAAGACGAAGAACGTTGTTGATGGACAAATTTAAAACCATCATAGGATAATTGTTGTTGATGGACAAGTTTAAAACAATCGCGTATAAGTTAGATGCATATTGCTTGGTTAGGAATGGTAGAAACGTTCATGGAGAACGGATTAAAACTTAGCTATAACGAAGTTATGGCAAAAATTTTGTTAAAGACAAACAAGATTTAGAAAGTTAGTAAATGAACCCAAACGTGTAAGGTTTTTTAAGAATATAAGAGAACATAGAAAACGTGAGTCGTGGACTTAAGAACGAACGAATTCCGAGTTCGGATGACCGAATTATGGACGAACAAACAAAGAGCGTTAAAAATGTAAAATGAACGAAGGGTGAAGATCAAGCCAATAGAATCGTATGTTAATGGATTCAGAATGAAGTTCTATCCTGGGGTTAATGAAGTACGTAAGATAAGGAAGAGAATGACTTTGGAACGACCTCATTCCGAGTTATAACGAATAAGTTATGAAAGCGGGAAGTAAGCGTCTCATAATAATCAAACACTTAGAGAAATTTTCTAGGGTTAGGGCTTTGCACCGTGGCGCCAACCATGCCTTGTAAGGTGGTGGTGCAGCGCCAGACCAGGGAGCCGGGTACTAAAACTCGCGTCGTGCCATAAGAGATAGAAGGGAGAGTGGCGCCGCAGCGCCAGTGTAGGAAAAAGCCAGAGAAGAACTTTTAACTACTCAACTCTTGGGGGAAACATACGGGAAGATAAAGAACATAATGTTCAACTAATATAACACTTAAACAAGTGAATTAAACCTTTAGTACAGGTTGAACGAAATGGTCAAAAGAGATTAAAAGATCAAGAAGAGAATAAACGTAAACGTAAACGTAATGCAGTTGCAAGCAGTCTTATCATACAACGAATAGTATGGTTTTGACATTAAGAAAGATTAATGAACATGGGGTTCAAGTAATGGATAACAAAAGTAATAAGTAAGATATGAATAATATTAAGAAAGCCGTAATGAACGGTAATAAGATTAATGGAAGCCGAATGTGAGTCGGATGAGAACGTTAGAATAAAATGTAAGCGTTGAACACTTTAACTGACGTGAAGGTTGAGGGTACGTAAATATTAAACGGATAGAACCTACACACCATGTATGGTTTGACCGTAAGATGATGAAGATCAATGATTAAACCGAAAACGGTAAAGAAGTTGAATTAAAGATAATAACGTTTAATGTAACAAAGCCGAGTTAAGGATTAAAGGGAATGATCGCTCTGAGTATACAAAAGACTATATGACTTAGATGATAAAGAATGAATCTTGAGGGGTGGCATTTAGTTTCCAGGAAGCCATAAGGAATGAGAAATTAACTTAACGAAGATTATAGTTTAAATAGTTCGGATAAGTTAAGATAAGTTAAGTTGTAGTACAATCGTAACCTTTGATGGTTGACATATGGGAGCTGGGTTAAACAATTCCTTCAGAGTGTGAAGGTATATACAAAAGCAAGCAACTCGATCTAACTCATCATTATGGGCAGTGTAGACAAAACGGGAACTTGTTTGTTGGTTGTTTGTGGGAAACCACTCAGAGTACCATATGGACTACTAGCAGAGAAGTGATGTGTGCTGAGTCTTAGAGAAGTAATAAGAAGAAGATAAGATGTAAAACATCAAAGATGATGAACGTAAAAGTAAGACATCTCCATATGTCATGAAGCCGTAGAACGGTAATAAAAGTGGTCGCGTAAACTTAGGTTGCAAGAACGCGAACCCTAAGAAGTTAAGATAAACAAACTAATGCATAAGTCAAATATACATGACTAATTAGTGTATGTGTTGTTTTTTTATGTGCTATATAGAAACTGGAATGAGCGAGTTCAAATAAAAGTCAGAAGTCGTATGTAAGGCAAGTTTCCTAACTTCATTCATATTTCAAATGAATGCTAGTTTCTTAAACTTCTCAGATGTTGAACTTGAGAAGTTCTATCTATGTGCTAATATGTGATATTTGTGTAAAGTGGTAGAATATATGAGGCCTTGTGCCATAATGTGAACACTTCGGTGTTTCTATGAGATGAACTGTTCTGTGATTTAACTATTCAATAAGAGAATGCTTTGTTCATACATGACCCGTTATTGTTAAGTCTATGCTAATGATTCTAGTCAGACAGAATGTGTATGAAAATGGTAGAAGAATGAAAGTATTTTAAAATTAATGTGAATATCGTTTTAAAATGATAGGAATCGAGATTATTCCTATTATTCAAGCTTGTTTCATAACCTTTGTTTGGTTATTGAAGTCTTAAAAGAATGTTTGAATTCATGAGGATGTTTGCTCAACTGTTATGAATTGATGGGCAATTGAATGCTCACACTTTCTTTAAATGAAAAATATTTTCAGCGAACGATGTTAGAAGAACTTAAGGATCCCGTAAAGATCAAGATGATGGTTTCCAGATGAAGTGCAATTCAGAATGTGGATGAGCGAGAAGATTGAATGAAGACATGTAATATAAAATAAGTTAAATGAAGTTTAGATTAGTTTAATGAACTGTTATGTATCCTTAGTGGCGGATGAAAGTCACTCGTGTAAGATGTAAAGGATAATGTAATTATCTTTATTTGTAATGAAAAGGGTTATAAGATTTTAGAACCTGGGAATTAAGAATGTATATTATTATATTTCAGTATATAATGATGTATGTTTGGAAGAAGATGGGATCGTGACGTACAAAATTCGGGTGTGAAGATAAACCGGATTTCAGGGCATTACTGATTGACAGCAGATATTGTCAAGAAGATACAAATTCGTCTTCTAGCAGCTCAAGACGGACAGAAGAAGTTTACGGATTCGCATAGAGAGAATCGGGAGTTTGAAATAGGTTCGTACGTATTCCTAAAAGTATCTCCCTGGAAAGGAAAGATACGTTTTGGAAAGAAGAGAAAGTTAAGTCCGGGTTTATAGGACCATTTGAGGTATTAAATTGGGTAGGTGAGGTAGCTTATATGATAACATTACCTCCAGACCTAGAATGAATACATAATGTATTTAACGTATCTGTATTACGTCCTTATAAGCCAAATTATAAGCACGTGATAGAATATGAACATATTCATATCGAGAAGGACTTAACGTACGAGGAAACGCCGATTCAAATTGTCGATAGAAAAGAACATGTTTTGCGAAATAAAGTCATACCTTCGGTAAAGGTGATATGGAAAAACCACGATGTAGAAGAAGCAATGTGGGAGTTAGAAGAAATGATGAAAAAGAATTACCCGCATTTATTTGTGTAATTGTTTTTAGCGAGATTCTGGGGATAGAATCCTTATAAGGGGGAGAGAATGTAACGCCCCAGAAAATCGAACCTTTGTAAATACTTTTAATAATGAATAAAATAATATTATTTATTATTATTACGTATGGATAAGACGAATGTCGTTCTATAACCTAGAAACGTTGGAATATCGTAGTATTTTAACTACGTGAGAGAATTAAAGTGTTTGAATTTCTAAGACGAAAATAAAAGCTTTCCGATAAATTTTTTGAAAAACACTATTCATCAATTTCTGCTCGGGAATTATTTTTGAACTTCCGAGAAATATGTAACGTTATAATATCAAGGTGAGATGGATTATGCAATAATAACCTAAGTATGGAAAATGTAATATTTCACATGCGGACTTAATTTGGGAACGTTAGAATTATTAAGCGTTAAGGGAAGAAAGTTGTGATCGTATAATGTGTATTCATTATATGATGGTAATGAATGTAAGTATAAAACGACTTATTGTACTATTATGTATGAAGAATGAGATAACGTATATTACAAATTAATATACGAGCTAGTATATGAGGATTATATATGGGGTATAAGTGTTAAGTTGTTAAATCTAAGATAATGGACTTGTAGGATTATTAACCTAATAGTATAAGTCCAATAGAAGTGACAATCAAGCCCAAGTGTTTGATAATTCTTGAGTCCAAATTATGGAAGTATAAGCCCAATAAGGAATTATCTAGATTAATTAGCAAGCCTAGTGACTAAGCCATGATCCATGGGGCAAACCAAGTATGAAATGGGTAGACTTGATGGGCAATCAAATTGTGTGGTGACCAAGTGATGTGCTAGACAAGGAATGAATAGTAAGGAGGTGGAGGATTGAGGAGGTGGAATGAGGAGGTGGAATAAGGAGGTGGGATGGTGTTTTGACCATTTTACCCTAGCTTTTGGTTGCCTATAAATAGGGAAGTCTCACTTCATTTGTTAGTTGTTCAATTTCTCCCAACTCCTCTTAAAGATAAGCAACTTAATTGGTAGAGAGAATAAGCCACTTAAGCACTTATAAGCCACTTTAACTTTTGCTTGATTTTCCAAAGTGAATTGAAGTCATAGTCTTCAAGGGTAAGACTCATACTTTTAATATTTATCTCTTCTATGATAGGATTGATAGAGAAGGGGGATTGGTTGTTAAGAACATGTTATAAGTTATTAAGGAATAAACTTAAGCCGAATAAGTTGAATAAGCAACTTGAACTCTAATAAGTTGTTGGAATCTTGAAGAAATTGTCATATGTTTGTCATATGATGTTAGTATGTTGATCATAGCATGAGAACATTGATTAATGGACTTAAGCTCATAGTAAGTCATTAGCATGAGAATTAGTAGTTCATAAATTAAATAAGTCATTGACTTATGAGAATAAGTCAAAACCTACTTTGATTATAAGTTGGTGTAATAAGTAAGTTGTGATGTTCATATGTTGGTTAAAATTCATTTAGAATCATTAAGAATGTAGCTTTGCCGGAATTCACACGATTAGACGATTATCGTCGAATTCGTGAAATTCTCGGAATGGAAGTCGTATTTTGTGTTTGAAGTCAGAAACATTGGTTTTCAATGGAGACAAGTCATATTTGGCATTATAGAGTTATGGACTCGAAAATGACCGAATTCCAACTTAGAACGGAGAAACGAGCGTTGAACGTTCACGAACGTTTATCGTTTTCGTTAAAAATGAACTCATAGATGAAATTTTAGCAAACAATTTGAATAGATAAAATTCTTGCATGAACGCATAGAGTATGTAATTTGTGAACTGTAGGCTTTTGAACGAGCTAATTCGGACTTATAACTAAGAAGTTATGAGTCCGGGAGTTTCGTAAAATTTTTAAAAATTACAAACTGTTTGAGGCACAGAGTTGGCACCGCAGCGCCAACCTAAGGCCATTGAGTGACGCTACAGCACTGAGTCCGAGGCTTGTTCACTGCAAACTCACCCCGCGGCGCGAGAAGAAGAGTGGTGTGTGGCGCCGCGACGCCAGATCTAAGAAATTGCCAGAGAAAAAAGTTTTCAAGTACAGAATGAAAGGGAACTTTATAGTATTGAACTAAGACATAAACATGACATTGTTAGGACATTGTTAGACACTTACGTATGATGATTAAGAGTTAATAATCAAACAAAGATGAATGAAATGTGAATGACGTAATGAAATCCTGAAACCCATAATAGTAGATCTAAGTCAGGATTTATATTGAGATGAAGGGTAAGATATAAATAGTATACATACTTGATTATATATGAACTAATGTGGTACGTTATATGATCATGTATTGTAGAAATGTAGAGACTTAAAGTGTACGTGTGTTAATCAGTAAGCAGACGCTGAAGGCAAGTATTCTAACCCTTGTTCTAGTTCAGTTTGGACAAGTTTTGTAATTCATGTATTCTTTCACGTGAAGTCTTGAATGATGAAGTCTAAAGTCAACTCTTTCGGCTAGACTTATATTATGATATTATCAAGCATGATTTATGTTTACCAAGTTATATTGGTATGGTTTTCAATCGAAGACCAAGTATGCTAAAATGTTTTTGTCGTTTAACGACAGGCACGTGAGGTTGCCATAACTTAAACGTATACACGTTTAATGAATGTAGTGTTGATCAACATAGAGTATTATGGGCTGATCACCCAGATGTGCTCGTAAGCTATGTCGGACTTACGAACTTAGTGTCGGGTTGTCCTTTTCAAAAGAAATTATGAATTGATCATAGTTTTGAGCCTTAGTTGATATTCTACTGAATATTGTTGTTGGAAAACATTTTGAATGAAAACAAGTGTTATTTTGAATTATCAATAGTACTTCGTAACTATTGTTCAGTTACTGAAGATATATGAGTTCTATGTTTCAAACATGTTGTTTATTAGAATTGTAGTACTTGCTGAGCTAGTCATGCTCACTCTTGCTTGAACCATATGAACACAGCCAAGATCGAGCGGAATCAAGGCTCGAGCAAGGACTAGGGGGCATAAGCGAAGACGAACCCTTAGATTACTTATGTAATAAAATAGTTGAATGTCAGTAATATATTGAGTATTATGACAAGAATAAACGAATGGGTTACAAAGAACCTGGGAAATGTAATATTATTTTGGATATATATAGAAGTTATATTAGTCCTTTTGAGACTATTCAATTGAATGAATGAATGAATGGTAGTACCGTGTAGCACCATCTGTCGGGTCTCTTCCAACTTGTGACGCCCCCAAATCCGGGTCTCTTCCAACCCGACAGATGGTGATACACGGTACTACCATTCTATTGAAATTTTCTAGATATCTATTTTTAAAGGAAATTCTGTCAAAATTTCTTGAAATTAGTACCGACTAGCTTGATGTTTTGGTGGTTGGATATGTGTTGATGATTGAGTATGTATTAATTGTTGTGGTGGTATATGTCTTTAGATAATGTAATATTTTTCATTACGTATTGTCTTTATGTTGTTATATGTACATCATGCACTGCTATTAATAAAATCCAATTTCAAGATGGTTGTGTCACTAGGAGATAATTCTCCTCTTAGTAGCATGTGTTTGTTAAGAAAGAGCATTGCAAGTCCCAAATATCATATGTTGCCGCAAAATCACTCTCATTTCAATTTTTTGTGTTCATAATATATATTTATTTTTTTGAGAATTATATAGTGCCTTCAGGCATGGGTTATCGCTAGTTGCTCTATAACTCACGCTGCGGCGCAGGTCTCTAGTATGGCTTCCTCACTCTTGGCACTGCGGCGCCAATCATTCATCTTTGTTCCGCGCTGCGGCGCCACTCTCTAGTGTCTATGGTCCGGACTTGGGGTTGCGGTGCCAAACCCAGTTCAATCCGTCGCGCTGTGGTGCCAAATTCTAGTAGCTCAGGTGCATGGCTCGGCATTGCAACGCCACCAATAAGCCTTGGGTTGGCGCCACGGCGCCAGCTCTGTGCACCAGATAACTTTGTGAACTTCCCGACTCCAAATTTGATCATTTTAAGTCCGAATTGGCTCGTTCAAAAGCCATTAGCTCACAAATTACATACTCTACGTGTTCATGTAAGAATTTTACATTTTCGACTTTGTTAACTTAAAATTCATCTATTAGTCCATTTTAACAAAAATGATAAACGTTCAGAACGTTCAACGCTCGTTTCTTCATTCTAAGTTAGAATTCATCATTTTCGAGCCCGCAACTCTATAATGCCAAATAAGAATTCATTACTTATGATTTGTACAGAGCTCAATATCAAAATTTGACTTCCATTCCGAGAATTTCACGAATTCGACGATTATCGTCTAATCGTGTGAATTCTGGCATAACTTCATTACACCATCTTTGCTTCTTCTTATCATAAAAACTTAATTAATGTAAACATGAACGAATTGCTTATTCATGGCTTATTAAGACTTAAGTCCTTTGATTAACCATTCTCTTTACTTCTTAGCATACATACTTCATTAATCCACACTTCTCTATCAAAATAGTATTGAAGAGTTGGAAGATTAATGGTATAAGAGTCTTACCCTTGATGATCAAGCTTGTTCTTCTTCTTCTCTACTAATGAAAGTCTAGCTTTTTCTTACTTATTCTCTCTAACAAATAAGTTGTAAGTTGTTGGATGAAATGAACAAATGTAAAAATGATCCAACTTTCTTTCTATTTATAGGATTGCTAAGGTTAGGGTATAATAGTCAATAAACATCCCACCTCCTTAAACAACCTTCTTACTATTCATTACTTAACTATTAAGTTAACTTGATTATCACAACTATTTCTTGCTCATCACTCCCTTTGCTTGGCCACCAAGATCACCCATGTGATCATGGGCCCACATGGGTTGCCCCATGGATCTTTTTTTACCCAATGGATCTTAATTTGGGCTTTAATTCAATTAGCTTAACTTATACTTTTGGGCTTGCATTAATTCACTTTGTACTTTACATTAACAAACACTTGGGTTTTAACAATAGTTTACATTGGGCTTAATCATAATCCCAATTAAACTAACCACTTCCCACACAATCCTATAAGTACAATTACATATGGCTTAAAGCCTTAGTACAAATTATCTATATATTAATCTCGTATTCTAACTCATATACTTATTCAACATATACAACATACCATCATTCATACATACTCGTATTCATTACCTCATACAATACCTACGTATTATATGATCATTGTTTTAACTAGTTAACGCTTTACTTTTCCTACCTTTCTAGAATTAAGTCCGCATGCGAAAAACTACGTTTTCTATACTTGAATTATTATTACATAATCCATCTCACCTCGATATTCTATCGTTACGTATTTCTCGAAGTTCAAAAATAATTCCCAAGCAGATATCAGTGAATAGTGTTTTTCGAAAATTTCTTGGAAAACCATTATTTTCATCTTGGAAATTCAAACATTTTAATTCTTTCACATAGTCGAACTACTACGACATTCTGACATTTCTAGGTTATAGGATGACATTCATCTTACTAACACATAATAATAAAAAATAATATAATTTTATTCATTATTTAATTAAATAAAATTATTTTACAATAGATTCGAATTTTTCGGTCGTTACATTCTTCCCCTCTTATAAAGATTCTGTCCCCAAAATCTCGTCTTATATTACACAAATAACTGAGGATAATCCTTCCTCATCTTTTCTTCCAATTCCCACATTGCTTCTTCGGTATCGTGGTTCTTCCATAACACCTTTACAAAATGTATAACTTTGTTCCACAGAACAGGCTCTTTTCTATCGATAATTTGAATTGGCATCTCTTCATACGTTAAGTCCTTCTCGATATGAATAGGCTAATAATCTATTACGTGCTTATAATCCGGCTTATAAGGACGTAACACAGATACGTGAAACACGTTATGTATTCGTTCTAGGTCTGTAGGTAATGCTATCATATAAGCTACCTCACCTACCCGTTTTAACACTTCAAATGGTCTTATAAACCTTGGACTTAACTTTCCCTTCTTTCCAAAGTGTATCTTTCCTTTCCAGGGAGATACCTTTAGAAACACGTAGGAGCCTACTTCAAACTCTCTATTTACTCGATGCGAGTCCGCATACTTTTTCTGTCGGTCTAGAGCTACTACAAGACACATTTGTATCAACTTCACTACATTCGTTATCTGTTACACCAATTCTGGCCCTAGCATTCGACATTCTCCCACTTCGTCCCAGCACAATGGTGTTCTGCAATTTCTTCCGTATAAGGCTTTGTAAGGTGGAATACATATGCTTGCATGATAACTATTGTTATAGGCAAACTCTACTAATGGTAGATGATCATCCCAACTACCCTTAAAATCCATGACTCAAGATCTTAACATATCTTCTAACATCTGAATTGTCCTCTCGTTCTGTCCATCGGTTTAAGGATGATAATTCATACTTAACTTCAATTGCGTCCCCAACTGTTTTTACAGACTCCTCCAAAAGTTCGATGTGAATCATGGGTCATGATCTGACGCAATCGAAACTGGTACTTCATGTCTGGAAATAACTTCATTAACATAAAGTTTAGCTAACTGGTCTAAGTTATACTTAACCCTTATTGGCAAAAAGTGAGCCGACTTCGTCAACCGGCCTACTATTACCCAAATTGCATCATACCCTTTCATTGTAATCGGAAGTCCCACCACAAAATCCATCGTGATATGCTCCCACTTCCACTCCGAATCTCTAATGATTGTAATAAGCCACTTGGTCGTTGATGTTCGACGTTAACTTTCTGACATGTCAAGCACCTACTCACATACTCGGCTATTTCTCTCTTCATGTTCAGCCACCAAAAACTCTGTCGAATGTCTTGATACATCTTAATACTACCAGGATGAATCGAGTACCTTGAACTATGAGCTCCTTGGAACACCTGCTCCTTTAATTCCGTCTCATTCGGAACCCAAATTCTTCCTTCAAATCTTAATAATCCCTCATTATCAAGACTTTATTTAATATTTTTTTCATTGGTTAACTGTAACGCCCCGAAATTGGGTCTATTTTCACATTTGGATTCCGTACATCACGATCCCATCTTCTTCCAAACATACATCATTATATAGATAAATATAACAACATACATCCTCAAATCCCAGGTTATAAAACCTTATGACCTCTTTCATTACAAATAATGATAATTACATTATTCTTTACATCTTGTACAAGTGACTTTTATCCTCCACCAAGGATACATAATCGTTCATTAAACTATTCTATAGTTTAATTATATCATTCTATATTACAAGTCTTTGCTTGATCTTCACGCTCATTCATATAATGAATGACACTTCTTCTATATACCGATTAGCTTGATCTCTATGGGATCCTTAAGTTCTTCTAACATCGTTCGCTGAAAATGTTTTTATTTTAAGCAAGTGTGAGCATTCAATTGCCCAGCAAGTCATAACAGTTGAACAAACAACTTTAAGAATTCAAACATTCTTTTAAGACCTCAATAACCGAACAAATGTTATGAATCAACTTGAATAATAGGAATAATCTCGATTCCTATCATTTTAAAACATTAGTCACATTCACTTTGCAATAATTTCATTCTTCTACCTCTTCCATACACATTCTATCTGGCTAGAATCAATAGCACAGACTTAACAATAACGGTTCATGTATAAACAGAACATTCTCTTATTGAAGAGTTAAATCACATAATAGTTCATCATATAGAAACACCGAAGTGTTCAAATTGTGGCACAAGGCCTCATACATTCTAACACATTGTACAAATATCACACATTCAAGACATGTATGTAACTTCTCAAGTTCAACATCCGAGAAGTTTTAGAAACTAGCATTCATTTAAAATATGAATGAAGTTAGGAAACTTGCTTTCACGCATTACCTACACTTATAGTTTACGCTGAACTGCTCATTCCAATTCCTATGTAGCACATAAGGAAATAACACACGTACCAATTAGTCATATACTTGACTTAGCATTGGTTTACTTAATTTTACTTCTTAAGGTTCACATTCTTACACTCTAAGTTTACGCGACCCACTTCCTTTATCGGTTAACAGCTTCATGACATACGGAGATACCTTACTCAATACATTCATCATCTTTGATGATTTACATTATTATCTTCTTCTTATAACCCTCCTAGGACTCAGCACACATCTTTTCTCTGCTAGTAGTCTATATAGTACTCTGAGTGGTTTCCCACAAATAACCAACAAACAAGTTCCCGTCTCATCTACACTGCCCATAACAGTGAGTTAGATCGATTGCCAATTTTGTATATACCTTCGCTCTCTGAAGGAATTGTTTAGCCTAGCTCCCATATGTCAACCATCAAAGGTTACGATTGTACTACAACCTAAATTTATCTTAACTTATCCGAAATATTAAACTATAACGTTCGTTAAGTCAATTTCTTATTCCTTATGGCTTTCTGGCAACTAAATGCCATACCTCAGGGTTTATTTTTTATCGTCCAAGTCATACAGTCTTTCGTATACTCAGAACGATCATTCAATATTCATTTTATGCATTTATAATGTTAAGCATTTTACGTTACCTTATTCTTATCTTACAACGTCTGATTCATTCGACTCGGAACGTCATCCAAGTTGTAAACATTAACTCGACTTCTTTTACGTTATACGTACTTGTCTTTAATTCAGCTTCTTTATCGATCACAGGTGTGACACCCCCAAAATAGGTATACAACACCCATTCTGAGTCGTCAATAACATGGTACAGAAATAACTACAACTTTATTAATACAACATAAAAACACTATGAGTTTAAATACAAATATTGTCTTCTAGACAATATCAACACTCAAATAAGTCCTCATTACAATTATTTATATATTATTTTACAAAAATGGTGAGGACTAGTAAAACAACTTTCTAAAACCTTCATTCCATACCCCGACTAGTACTCGCTACATTCTCGCCTTCTGAGAAGAAAAATGGAACAAAAAGGAAAAGGGTGAGCTCAACTAGCCCAGTAAAAAATATTATGACTAAGATAATATAGAACAAATTATCGTTAGTCTTCAACAGGAAAAATCTGATAAAATACAATAGACAACAAGTTTCAGATCAATATTCGCAGCGAAAATAATAATTCATAGATGAGTTACGTAGAGAATGAAATCTACTATAATCTATGAATTTAAAAGTCCATCATCATTATTTTATCCCTGTAACATCAATCAATATTCATCTTGAATCAAATATTCATCTTTGCACTACAAGCCAAAGATATTCATCAGTTGGTCATGTTCATCTCAACACCTGTTCATCTTTGCACTACGGGCCAAAGATATTCATCAGATAATCATTAATCTTTGCACTACAGGCCAAAGATATTCAGTAAAATCATCATTTAGGACTGAGGATGATGAAAAATATTTTAAAGAAAATAAATCTAGTGAAACAAAAGAACAAATATTAAGGATTTGTACTTTAAACAATCTGAGTTCAAAAATACTTCATAAATAATCATAGTGGAGCAAAATTCAAAAATGATCAAAATATGGATAAAATCAAAGCTAGTATCCATAATATATAATTTGACAAAAACAAAATTTAATTTTTCTATGAATAAGGTCGTATTCGTGAATAATAATCAGATATCGTGAATAATGTCGATATATGAATAGTAACCCCAACACTAAAAGACAAGAATTTCACAATAAAAATTCTATCAATATTTCAGCATAATGATATTGGAAGAAATAATATCATTTTTTTAAAAATAATATCCCTTACCTCGAAAAGACAGTACTTCTGACTATAATACTAGATATAGTGCTGAAGGGAACTTGCACCGTATAGCAACACTTAAAGTATCAAAATACTCACAAGAATACGCTCGATAATATAGAGAGAGAAAGAGAGAGAAAACTTCAGTTTCTAGTGTGATTTTCAATTCTAACCTAAGCACCCTATTTATAGGAAAATGCTTAAAATACTAAAGCAGAAAATTTAATAAAATATATATTTATAAAAATTATTCAAGCCCACCTCTTTGACAACTGAATTCAGCATGTTTACAACACCATTGGATCCCACCAAATGACAAAAAAAACGTTTTTGTTAACTAAAACAATTAAAACTTCCAAATATCAATTATTTCGGAGCTTCAATAATTCATAACAAATAGCCCTTTTATCAGAAAAATTCGAACCTCGTGTCTTTTCCTTAGGAAATTCCATTTTCTATAACTTCAGAAGTTTAAGTTTTTCCAAATTCCAAACAAAAATTGATCGAAATCCACAAACGGACGATTTTACGGGCTATAATCCAATTTCAGTCAAAAAGTGGGGCCAACAAACATGTTTAACATATTTTAAACATTTTTTGTAACAAAAATACTCTTCCTCCACATTTATTCATATATCACAAATTCATTGTAAAATATCACCATTATTATATTATTAAAATATAATAATATTTTAAAATGAATTATTTTATCGAAAAAATAAAAAATATCAATTTTCAAAAATTGTCACATTAAAACTTTTCTCCATCTATATCCACATAAAATGAATATTTTTCTTATCATATAAATCAATAATTAATTATTCACAAATAATATTATAGAATCGCAATATCGACAACCAGGCCGTTCCCAAGAAAGAGGGGGCTTTCCAATAAGGATTTCTCCTTACTGACGCACAATCAGGTGACAAAACCTCTCCTTAGATATAACTTTCTAGACATTGCCAATAATGTTATCTAACAATATTATTCAAATAATATGAATTATTGATTCGACAAAGGAAAATACTGTGCAGTGACAATTATTGAAACAACAATAATATAAAATATCAACGTAGCAATTATTGAATTAATAAAATATTGAATAGTAATTACTGTAACAATTATTGAGTAGTGCCTTCTTACGTAAGAATCAATAATTGGTGCAATACTCGTAATACTACTATGTTTTAACCAATTTAGTATTTCAACAATATTAATTATAACAACTACGCCGTTATTTATAAACAATTTATAAACAACTTTCGCTTATAGGGCCCAAACAAAGGTCGCTACTACCATCGCATTTAATATTCCCACAATAAGAATAATATTCCACGAATATTCTCCGATAAAATGAATATTTTATAACCACTTGCTTATTTGAAATATTTGCGCATTTTACCCATAACCAACCACATTAATCAAATAAACCCTGACTATTTCAAAATAATAAATAGAGGAAATTTAATTTCATTTATAATAAGTTGGGGTCTTACAACCTCCTCTCCTTATGAAATTTCGTCCCTCGAATTGACGTGACGATTGTGTGTTTCAAAAGGTGAGGATACCTCGCTTTCATTTTAGTTTCCAACTCCCAGGTCATTTCCTCAATAGCATTGTTCCTCCACAAAACTTTAACTTATGGTATGACCTTTGTACGTAATACATGCTCCTTCCTATCCAAGATCTTGATAGGTACCTCCTCGTACGTTAAGTCTTCGGCTATCTCATCCGGTTCTAAAACAATAATGTGGTTCGGGTCTTTCACATATTTACGTAACACAGATATGTGAAAAATATTATGAACACGAGACATACTTGGAGGTAACGCGAGTCTATAGGCTACATTTCCTACTCGGTCAAGAATCTGAAATGGACCAATAAATCGTGGATTGAGCTTTCCTCTTTTCCCAAATCTTGTAACTCCCTTCCATGAATCAACACGCAACAATACATGATCCCCAATACTAAATTCTACGTCCTTTTGATGAAGATCCGCATAACTCTTTTGTTGATCCTGTGCTGTTTGTATACGTTGTTGAATCATTTGGATCTTTTCCATAGTCATACGTACCAACTCGGGTCCCAACAATGTTGCTTCACCCACCTCATTCCAACATATTGGAGAGTGACACTTTCGTCCATACAATGCTTCGAATGGAGCCACACCTATACTTTCCTGATAACTATTGTTGTAGGAGAATTCCACCAATGGTAATTACTTATCCCAACTCCCTTTGAAATCTAGAACACAGAGTCTTAATAGATCTTCAAGAGTTTGAATAGTCCTCTTTGATTGTCCATCCGTTTGAGGATGGTATGACGAACTGAATCATAAATCCGTGCCCATAGCTTTTTCCAAACTAACCCAAAATCGTGAAGTGAATCTTGGGTCACGATCCGAAACTATGGATATTGGCATGCCATGCAATCTCACAATCTCATTTACATACATATGAGTAAGACGTTCAAGGGAATAAGTCTCCCGTATCAAAAAGAAATGTGCAGACTTGGTTAATCTATCAACAATAACCAAAATCGCATCTATGCCCTGAGAAACCGTGGGAAGACCCGTAATGAAATCCATGGTAATGTGTTCCCACTTCTATTTCGGAATCTCAAGTGGTTGCAAAGGACCCTTAGGTACTTGATGCTCCGCCTTTACACGTTGACAAGTTAAACACCTCGAGATAAACTATGCAATCTCTCTCATCATATTGTTCCACCAAAATGTATGTCGAAGATCACGATACATTTTGGTACTTCCAGGATGGATTGCAAACGGTGTATTGTGTGCTTCCATCATGATCTTGTACTTCAAGTCAGAGTCGTTAGGAACACAATGTCTGGGGTGTACTCAAAGTATTCCTTCTTCATTGATTCTTGCTTCTAGAATAGCACCTTCTTGTACTTTCTTCTTCATACACATTATCTCTGGATCTGTGGCTTGAGCAACTTAAACTTAATCGATTAAAGTTGGTTCTATGAGTATACTTGACATTATCTCACTCGTTCCTGCATATGATCTTCTACTCAACGCGTCAGCTACCACGTTTATTTTTTTAGGATGGTATTAAATGGTGTGGTCATAATCTTTCAACAGCTCGAGCCAACGTCGTTGTTGCATGTTGAGTTCCTTTTGGGTGAAGAAATATTTGAGGCTTTTATGGTCTGAATATATCTCCACTTTCTCCCCATATAGATAGTGCCTCCATATCTTTAGCGTGAAAATGACTGCTGCCAACTCTAGATCATGAGTAGGATAATTCCTCTCATATTCTTTAAGTTGTCGCGAGGCATAGGCTATGACTTTCCCATGTTGCATGAGAACACACCCTAACCCTTTGCTCAAGCATCATCAGAGATAACAAATCCATCCGAACCAGATGGTATTATCAGAACAGGTGCCGAAATAAGTCTGCTCTTAAGCTCTTGGAAATTCTTCTCGCATTCCTCGCTCCATACGAATTTTGTATCCTTCCGAGTTAGCTGAGTTAAAGGAGTAGAGATTCGAGAAAATCCTTCCATAAATTTCCGATAATAACCAGCTAAGCCCAAAAAGCTACGTGACTTTCACCACCGACTTTTGCTGCTCTAACTTTGTATTGCTTCAATCTTCGCCGGGTCGACAGATACTCCATGTTTTGTTCACCATGTGCCCAAGGAATGCTACTTCCTCAAGCCAGAACTCGCATTTCTTCAACTTAGCATCAAGCTTGTTTTCACGAATCCTTTGGAGTACCAGCTTCAAATGGTGCTCATGATCTTCATGGCTTTTGGAATATATGAGGTTGTCATCATTAAAGACAACAACGAACTGATTAAAATATTCCTTGAATATCTGGCTCATCATATCCATGAAAGCTGCAAGAGCATTAGTCAATCCAAAAGACATGACTAAGAATTCAAAATGCCTGTACCGAGTTCTAAAGGCAGTCTTTGGAATATCCTAAGTTCTAATCTTCAGCTTGATGATATCCGTAAATCGAAGATCGATCTTTGAAAAGAATTGTGCTCCTCAGAATCGGTCAAACAGGTCATCAATACGAGGTAGCGGATACCTATTATTGATAGTGACATGGTTTAATTCTCGATAGTCAATACAAAGTCGCATACTTCCGTCTTTCTTCTTTACAAATAAAATAGGAACACCCCAAGGAGATGTACTAGGACGAATGAAACCGATGTCCAACAACTCCTATTCTTGGACTTTTAACTCCTGAAGTTCAATAGGAGCCATTCAATATGGGGTTTTAGAAATGAGCTTTGTACCAGGTTCAAGATCAATAAAGAATTTAACTTCACGTTCTGGGGGTAGACTGGGAAGTTCTTCAGGAAATATGTCAGAAAATTTACTAACAACAGGAATATTATTCAAATCCGACTTTCTTTATTCAAATCCATAACATGGGATAAGAAAGCTTGACATCCGTTTTTCAATAAACGAATAGCTTTATGATTTGATATGACAGTGATTGATTTTAGTGGTTTAGTTACTTGAATTCGTACAACAGGTTGGTTAGGAATATGAAAACTAATAACCTTACGAAAATAATCAATTTTGGCATGATGAGTAGTTAACCAATCAATCCCTAAAATCACATCAAAAGCAAGTATCTTTAAAGAGATAAGGTCATCAGGTAATGTGATGGTGCCAACTTGGATCAAACAAGATTTATAAAACAGTGGATGTGATGAAAGTTTCTCCTAACGGAGTCTCCACAGATAAATCAAAGTCTAATTTCTCCGGAGTTAAGTTTAAACATTGAGCACAAGTAGGAGAGATAAATGAGTGGGTAGCATCGGTATCTAGTAAGGTATAAACTTCGTAAGAATTTATGAATAGCTTACCCATGATCACCTCGTTTGGGTTCCTCGCATTTTGACAAGTCATGACAAACACTCTTCCAGGAATCGTTGACTTTGACTTTTCTGGGATAGCCTTTTGAGTCACCATCCCCGCTGGACTTGGTTTCGCTATCGTACAATCTTGAGTGATATGTCCTTCATTTCCATAATTATAGCATACCTTGAACTGTTGTTGATAGTTTTGACTAATATGTCCCACTTTCCCGCATTTATAGCATACGACCGGTGGTCGCTCTCCTCCCTTAGAACTAGTTGCTGCTGGTGCTGACGTCTTCGCATTGTCATTGTTGAATCTCCTCTTTTTATAATCTCCCCCTGACTCGCTTCTTCTATTTTCATGGCCATGATTACCACCAGAGTGGTTACCATTTTTGTCCGTATTTTTCTTTCTTCGTTGGTTATCGTTGTTCTGATGATTGCTGTCACCGGTATGATCCTGGTTGTTGTCTCTCGGTTGAATGTACTCGTTATCTCGCTCTAATAATTGAGCCTTGTTGACAACATCTGAATAGAGAAAAAATTTATAAGAAATGAGATATTAACGTATGCCAGGTTTCAAACCTCTCGAAAACATCCGCGTCATATGTTCCTCATTCTCCACCAAATGAGGTGAAAACTTGGACAATTATGCAAACTTCGCCTCGTATTAGGACACCGTCATGTTGTTTTGTTCCAATCTAATAAACTCCACTTCCTTCATATGACGAATACTTTCTGGAAAATACTTTTCATTGAAGAGTTTCTGAAACGTCTCCCTAGATATGCTGAGTACGGCTGGATGGGTACGCTTCACAGATTCCCACCAGTAATCTGCCTCATTACAGAACATAAAGGCGGCGAATGGAGCCTTCTGTTCCTCCGTACATCCCAAGACATCGAATATCTTGGTATTTTGTTTGACCCACATTTTTGCCTTAATCAGATCCGGCTTTCCCCAGAATTCTAGTGGTCCCAACTCTTTGATCGCTGGGTCATGATAAACCGCATACATTGTTATCATTTCCACTCAGTATTTTGTGCACGAAGTCTCCTCGTCGATTTTTGCATGAAGTGCAAAAAGCTTCTAAACATTCTATCGTTCATCGTCTGATCAATGGTGTTGTTTACAGGAGGAACATTGCCAGCCTATTGCACGTTCTCCTCGTTGGTGAGTAAAGGTGTCTCCACGGTCTCATTTACTCCACTGTTAACATTCTCAGATACTGCCATAAAACAAGGGTTAATTAAAGAAATCAACATATCACATAATATCCCTATATACTGACCAACCAACAAATAAGCTTACGTAGGACACACTAGCGAAGGATTTACTCATCTCTCCCCTCCTAGTTCTATTCCCCGATCTCTGCCAGAGATCATATCCCTAAGCTCTAATACGAACTGTGATGTCCCCAAAATAGCTATACAACACCCATTCTGAGTTGTCAATAACATGGTACAGAAACAACTAAAACTTTATTAATACAACATAAAAAACTGAAAGTTTAAATACAAATATTGTCTTCTAGACAATATCAACACTCAAATAAGTCCTCATTACAATTAATGATATATTATTTTACAAAAATGGTGAGGACTACTAAAACAACTTTCTAAAACCTTCATTCCATACTCCGACTAGTACTCGCTACATTCTCGTCTCCTGAGAAGAAAAATGGAACAAAAAGGAAAAGGGTGAGCTCAACTAGCCCAGTAAAGAATATTATGACTAAGATAATATAGAACAAATTATCGTTAGTCTTCAACAGGGAAAATCTGATAAAATACAATCGACAACAAGTTTCAGATCAATATTCGCAGTGAAAATAATAATTCATAGATGAGTTACGTAGAGAATGAAATCTATTATAATCTATGAATTTAAAAGTACATCATCATTATTTTATCCCTGTAACATGAATCAATATTCATCTTGAATCAAATATTCATCTTTACACTACAATCCAAAGATATTCATCAGTTGGTCATGTTCATCTCAACACCTGTTCATCTTTGCACTATGGGTCAAAGATATTCATCAGATAATCATTAATCTTTGCACTACAGGCCAAAGATATTCAGTAAAATCATCATTTAGGACTGAGGATGATGAAAAATATTTTAAAGAAAACGAATCCAGTGAAACAAAAGAACAAATATTAATGATTCGTACTTTAAACAATCCGAGTTCAAAAATACTTCATAAATAATCATAGTAGAGCAAAATTCAAGAATGATCAAAACATGGATACAATCAAAGCTAGTTTCCATAATAGATAATTTGGACAAAAAACGAAAATTTAATTTTTCTGTGAATAGTGTCGTATTCGTGAATAGTACCGTATACGTTAATAGTGTCGTATATATGAATAGTAACCCCGACACTAAAAGACAAGAATTTCACAATAAAAATACTATCAATATTCCAGCATAATGATATTGGAAGAAATAATATCATTTTAAAAAAAAAATATCCCTTACCTCAAAAAGACAGTACTTTTGACTGTAATACTGGATATAGTGCTGAAGGGAACTTGCATCGTATAGCAACACTCAAAGTATCAAAATACTCACAAGAATACGCTCGATAATATAGAGAGAGAAAGGGAGAAAAAACTTCAGTTTCTATTATGATTTTCAATTCTAACCTAAGCACCATATTTATAGGAAAATGCTTAGAACACCAAAGCATAAAATTTAATAAAATATATATTTATAAAAATTATTCAAGCCCACCTCTTTGACAACTAAATTCAACATGTTTACAACACCATTGGAGCCCACCAAATGACAAAAAAAAGTTTTGTTAACTAAAACAATTAAAACTTCCAAAAATCAATTATTTCAAACTTCGAAGCTTCAATAATTCATAACAAATAGCCTTTTTATCAAAAAAATTCAAACCTCATGTCTTTCCCCTAGGAAATTCCATTTTCTACAACTCTGTAAGTTTAAGTTTTTCCAAATTCTAAACAGAAATTGACCGAAATCTACAAACTGACGATTTTACAGGCTATAATACAATTTCAGTCACAAAGTAGGGCCCACAAACATGTTTAACATATTTTAAACATTTTTTTGTAACAAAAATACTCTTCCTCCTCATTTATTCATATATCACACATTCATTGTAAAATATCACTATTATTATATTATTAAAATATAATAATATTTTTAAATGAATTATTTTATCGGAAAAAATAAAATATCAATTTTCAACAATTGTCACATTAAAAATTTTCTCCATCTATATCCACATAAAATGAATATTTTCCTTATCATATAAATCAATAATTAATTATTCACAAATAATATTATAGAATCACAATATCGACAACTAGGTCGTTCCTTGGAAAGAGGAGGCTTTTCAATAAGGATTTCTCCTTACTAGCGCCCAATTAGGTGACCAAACCTCTCCTTAGACAGAACTTTCTAAACATTGCCAATAATGCTATCTAATAATATTATTCAAATAATATGAATTATTGATTCGATAAAGGAAAATATTGTGTAGTGACAATTATTGAAACAATAATAATATAAAATATCAACGTAGCAATTATTGAATCAATAAAATATTGAACAGTAATTATTGTAACAATTATTGAGTAGTGCCTTCTTACGTAAGGATCAATAATTGGTGCAATACAGTGTGCTACTGTGTTTTAACCACCGAGTATTTCAATAATATTAACGATAACAACTACGCCGTTATTTATAAACAACTTATATTTGTCGTTTTCTTCATAAAATCGCTTTCCGTTATGGGGCCCACACAAGGCGGTGCCATCATACGAATATTTCCTGACAGTAAGAATATTCCACAAATATTCTTCGATAAAAATGAATATTTTATAACCACTTGCCTATTTGAAATATTTGCGCATTTTACCCATAACCAAACCACATTAATCAAATCAACCCTTACTATTTCAAAATAATAAATAGAGGAAATTTAATTTTATTTATAATAAGTTGGGGTCTTACAACAGGTTTAATCATTAATCTTCATTACCTTACGGTCAAACCATACACGAAGTGTAGGTTCAACCCGTTTAATATTTGTGTACACTTAACCTTTACGACGGTTCAAATGTTCAACGCTTACATGTCATTCTAACATTCTCCTCTGACTCACATTCGGCTTTCGTTAATCTTATTACTGTTCGCTACGGCTTTCTTGATAATTCGTATCTTACTTACTACCTTCGTCAACGTCTAAGTTATATAACCAATGTACACTTAGAACGTTCGCTTGACGTGAATACGATTCATGAGGATCGTTTACGTATTCCACGTTTACGTTATTCATCCCTTAATCTCTAATTCAACCTTTACCTAAGGTTTTAATTGCTTTCATTCATTACTCATTACCTGAACCCCATTTTCATTATGCTTTCTTAATGTCGAAGCCATACGATTCGTTGTATGCTAAGACCGATTGCTAATCGTAACAACGTTGAATTCACAGCATCTAAATGCTTTACATTTATCTCTCATTACAATGACATAACATCGAAATGTTATTCATTACCCTCGTCAATCAAGGTTTAAGGAATCACCATTATAGCAATCCCTCACGTTCGTTTATTGCGACTACGGTCCCTGGATATTTGTTCGAACTACGGTCCATTCTTTGTTTGTTCCATTTAATCTTTTGTTCAACCTTCATCAAAGGTTTAATACACTAATTAAGTGTTACATTAGTTGAATTACATGTTCATATTCCTTTCTTGCATGCCCCTAAAGAAAGCGAAGAAAAATCTCATTTATGGGCATTGCCTGCTACGCATGAAACCTGCAGAAAATTTTGGCCTAAGTCTTTTTACAAGCTTGAGACGACGACTTTCGAATTGCATATCTTATTCGTTATAACTTTTTCTAATGAGGTCATTCTAAAGCCATTCTCTTCCTTATCCTATTCGTTATAACTTGATTACCCATTCTCTTCCTTATTTTGTTTTTTACCCATTGATGTAAATTTGTTTTGAATATTCCATTCAATTAGCTTAATCTTCTCCCTTAATTCGTTTTATGTTTTTAATGTTCTTCATTCGTTAGTCCGTAATTCGGTCATCCGAACTAGGAACTCATTCTTTCTTGAGTCCACGACTCATGTTTTCTATATTCTCTTACTTTCTTATAAAACCCCTACACATTTGGGTTTATTTACTAACTTTCTAATTCTCGTTCTTCTTTTACAAAATTTTCGCCATAACTTCGTTAAAGCTCAGTTTTAATCCATTCTTCATGAACGTTCAATAAGCGACTAACTTATACGTGATGGTTTTAAATTTATCCATCAACAACAATTATCCTACGATGGTTTTAAATTTGTCCATCAACAACGTTCTTCACGTTCTTCGTTCGTTCTTCATTTTTAATCGATATTTTGATTACGATTTTACTTTTTCTTCTAATTTAATGTTATAGAACACCATTCCTTACTTATTTCACCGTATCATTCATATGATCCACTCGAATCATTCTAATTCATTACGAATCATACAATTCCTTAAGAAATTTATAAACTAAATTTCTAATTCTTATTTCTTCATTTTCTTACGATTTTAACCATATGAAACCATTCCTAACATCATCTACTTCTTATTCTCATTAAGTTATGATTTAAACATATAAACTTAAGGAAAATTTTCTAGAAGTTAGGTTTTCGGATTACCTTTCTTCTTTAACCTCATTCCATCGGACAAAGCGTGCATTGGGCAACTTTTCCTCCATCTTCTCCTTCCCTTCCCCCATTCGAACTCTCTCTCTCTCTCTCTCAAGGTGTAGGATTTTTCAAATTCCCAAAACAATGAAGTTAGCTTCGTATTTATAGATTTTCAAGGCTAGGGGTATTTTAGTCATTTCGCCCCCTTAACCTCCTTACTATTCAAAGCTTAAGGACCAAGTTAACTTAGCCCTCAAGTTTTCTTAGCCCTTAAGTTTCGTAGTTCCGTTATTTTGGGTTTCGTCCGACAGTTTTAAAAATTGCAATTCTCAGAATCCAAATATTTTTGGATATTTTGTCTTTCCTTTACCTATTAAATTTTACGTATTCTTCGGATTTCCGAAAAACTGAAAAACACTTTTTGGTGACAAGCGTTTTCATTCACATTTCCCCTAACGTAGCTAAATAAATATAAAGTACATAATAGTATTTTTCGTCATTTTTATTTTGTCCAATTTATGTACGTTTTTCGAGAAAAACTTTTATCGGCTTCCTTAACTTTTCACGATATATTATCGTCAAATTTTTTGACGGAATGTTATTTTGACATACCAAACTCTCAGAAAGGCTTAGGTTATTCAAACCCTAACCCTTAGGTTTCGTCGGGTGAATAGTGTCTATTTCGTCTTTTTCCCCAAAAATATTTTATTCCCGGAAAAATTTTATTTTTGTCTTGAAGATTCTTACTCGTTCAATCTAGCTCGTAGCCAGAATCCTCCCGATTACTAATCGTTATAGGTTCTAGAATGATTAATAAACATATAGCACATAATAGTAATAATAAAAATTCATTTTATTAATAACTAATTCTTTAAATCTTAAATTCTGGACAATCCGATTTTTCGGGTTGTCACATTCTTCCCTCCTTATAAAAATTTCGTCCTCAAAATTTCTTAAACCACACCCATTCCCGGGTCATCATATTCACCCCTTATTCACAGAATTTCGTCCTCAAAATTTTATCTTACTCATCGTCTCAACTTCTGTTCAAAGAAGTTCTTATCTTTCATACATTCCCTACCCTTCATAACTTATCAATAATCATTAAGTGAAAGGAATAAATAGGAATATAAGGATTCCTTTAAAACATTTCACACTTTTGCTAAGGGGTCAAATCGACCATGAACTTTTACTAGGTTTAACAGCATTTCACCGTAAACCCTTCTTACACGGTAAGTTTACAATCACATAGAAGGTAAACAACCTCTTCCATACGTAGGCGATCAACCCATCGTATAACCCCATTTCAGGGTATGTTCACCTCAGACTTAATCATTAGATTCCGTACCAAAACAATTTGATTCGCATACTCTTCAAAGAAATCTCGATTTTCTTTTAATCATGACATACCATTCATCTTAGCCAAGTCAAGTAGCTTAGACCATACCAATAAATTGGACATCAACTTGAAACATTCGGCTAGTCAAATTAATTGACATCGACTACATTAAATTCTTTCGCAATACATCAAAACATTTTATGACGTCATGATACTGTACTTTTCACAATATGTTGAGGATTTCATCAGTTTATAACTTCATATTATACATCATACCATAGCTGGTTGTTGATCCTAAGATCAAATCCAATACCAGGTTCAATTGCATTAATAACTCCATCCTTTTATCATCCTTGCATCAAATGCACTGATGATATAAAATTCATTTTGATATTTCAAATCAATTCTTGTTTAGCCGAAACAATTAGCATAGCCATACCAAGAATAGTTCTTTTAAAATCCATTAGTTCCAAAAGTTGAACCAATTCTTTTATTTTTAAAATGCGCACATTGGCACGATTTTAAGAAACTTCGAAATCTAGCATAGCTAGATGACTTGGAATATCCTATTCTTTATCTTCCTTCATTGTCTTACTTGCGATAATACTTAATCTTCTCTAGCACCTTCAATGCTAAATCTAATGAAAATAACTTATTTTTAGTTCACACATTCCTATATCTTAGTACAGTCCATCAACTTACCACACATTATGAGTTCAGGAACTTTTCATAATAATATGATTTTAAGAACTATCCAAGACAGACCATAGGCGTCCATTCGCTGAGAAGTTCAAAAACATACTATATAATTATGAGTAACGAACTTACCATAAGTGTGACTTTTAAGAACTCGCACCTACCTTATCATTCTTTACCTATCAAGTATATACATGAGTAAAGATTCACCTTCTCGTAATATACATCTTGATAGCGCGACCAATTCCAATGATTATCACCGTTATAAACTGAGTGGTTGTTACACCAAAGCCCAAATCTCCGCCCATACAAAGATTCATACAACTCAGTTATTATATGTGTGACGCCCCCAAATCTGGGTATCTTCCAACCCGACAGATGGTGCTACACGGTAATCATAACTGTACATTCATTCTATTGAAACAACATTAGAATATTCGTCTCAACGACATTCTTATTACATTAATAATATTACATCCCGTTCCCAGGTTCTAAAACCATTACATCTTTGTTCATCATACTATAATATATACAACTTACTAGTTTATTACAAGGTAAACTAATCGTTCATCTTCGTCTTGCCTTTAACCTTGTCAGATTCCTCGGTTCATTCGGTCCTAGTTGCATTCATATGGTTCAAGCAAGAGTGAGCATAACAAGCTCAACAAGTACAACAATTTCTTTTAAATGACATGCTTGAAATATAGAAATCATATATCTTCAGTAACTGGACAATAGTTATGATGTAAAATCCCAAATTTTATGAATAAAGATTAAAATTTTTCAAAATATTTTTTTGAATATTATGTTGTGAATTTGAGATAATGTTATAGTTGTGGGTAGTATTTATAAAATTTGCAAAGTATGCAAGTTATTATATAATATTCGATTGGTCGGGGAATATTCGTTTTATTATTATAAAATTTGTGGACCCTATAATAGAATTATTATTTGATTTGAAAGCGATAAAAATATTTTTATGAAAATAACGGCGGAAGTTTTCTTTAAAAACCTGTTGACTACTTTCATGCATTGATGCTATACATGTTATTATATCTCAATTATTTGATTCAATTATTTTCGATATTTTATATATTATTAAATCAATAATTGAGATGATGAGTTATTAATATTATTATTTGCAATATTAACGATGTCTAGAAGTTCTACCAAGGAGGTTTGGTCACCTAATTGCTGCTAATAGGAGAAATCCTATTGAAAGCCCTTTTCCTTGGAACGACTTGGTCGATTAATAGTGTGAATTATAATAATGATGATGAAGTTTTTTATTAGTATTATTAACGTAATAAAATAGAAAAACTTTTATATATAAAACAGAATACTTTTATAAAGTTATTCATTTTATTAGTTTATAAATAGAATATATTATATTTTATTTAAAAGATTTTTTTTATTAGAATATTTTATAGTAAACCAATCTGGACCGTCCGTTTAAAAGTAAATCAATCTGGACCGTTCAGAATTAATTACTATTCATCACATTATTTCTTACGAATTCACTAAAACTCTAGAGAGAGAAACTGTAGAGAGAACTCTTCTTCTATAATCTTGAGTGTATTTCTTTAGTGTTTAAGAAAGCTTTAAGCGTAGTGCAAGTTTTCTTCAAGTATATCCCCGCCCTACCCGTCGAAGTACTCTGCTTTATAAGGTAAGGGATATTATTTGTTGTACTCGTAAGGGGTATTATTTCTTTCGTATTCATGAAGAGAACTTCTATTATTCCATTCTTTATCATTATGTTGGAATAACCTGTCTATGCAAAGTACGACATACATGGTGAAATTCTTCTATTATTCCATTCTTTATTATTATGTTGGAATAACCTGTTTATGCAAAGTACCGCATATATGTTGAAATTCTTATGTTATTCCATTCTTTATTATTATGTTAGAACATCTTGTCGGTGCGAATTTTGCCTGACCTGGTTCCATTATTTATTATTACAATTGGAATATCATTTTGTTGAATAACCTATATCATGCGCGTTCGCGCATGACTTTTTGTTATTCCATTCTTTATTATACTCAAATTGGTTATTTGATTATTTTTAGTGTAATATCCTTGAATAACCAAAGATCCTTTCATGGAAATATTCTTCGAGCATTCTTGAATTTTACTATCGCATGTTTGGTGATTTCTTTTGTACAATCATACTCCATGAAATTAGTGTATATCCTTGATAATAGCGCGTTTCCAAGATCCTTTCATGGAAATATTCTTACGAGCATTCTTGAATTTTACTCTCAAAGAAGTATCATGTTGACAATTTGGGCGTTATTAGTTCGGATAAATTAATTCTTGATTGTTTTTATTGAATTATTATGTCATTGTCATCATCCTCATGTTTATATTATGTTGAAAGTCATCTGTGGCCTGTAGTGCATAGATGGACTTGGTATGATTATGACCAGAGATTATTTGGTATAATCATGACCGTAATGTTACAAATGATGTGGAAAAAGTCCTCAATGGCCCGTAGTGCATTGATGGACTATTTTTCGTATGATTATGGCTATGGATTCTCTTCGGCCAAGGGTGAAAAGATGAATTGTTTTATGGCATGATCAGGACCGTTAATGAAAACATGATTATCTTTAGCCCGTAGTGCATGGATAATCCGTGGTCGTGATACTAAAGAATATCCTTGGCCTGTAGTGCAAGGATGATTTGATGATGAGGATTATTTATTAAGCTGAGTTTCAGCGATAAAAGTTATGAAATACCTTTTAAATCATAGAAGATAGTAGATTCTAATCTCTACATGACTCTTCTAATGGATTGCTTGTTCATTAGCTTGCTTAAATTTGATGTTTGTTATATTGTATCGCTTTAACATCTTTGTTGAAGGCTAACGATAATTTATTACGCATTATCTTAGTCATAATATTTCTTACTAGTTGAGCTCACCCTTTTCTTTCATTGTTCTCTTGAGAAATGAGAGCGTAGGGGGACTAGTCGTGGAGCGGAGTGATGGTCGTATGATAGCATTAGTAGTCCTCACTATTCTATGAAATAGTGTGATAATAAATGTAATAAGATTGAATTTGAGTGTGGATATTGTCTAGATGATAATATTCATGTTAATGCTAATGCTCTCATTATGTTTTGTCGTATTTTGAGTTTGAATCACCTAGAAGACAATATTTGTATTAAAACTCACAACTCATGTTGTATAATTAAGTTTGTATTTGAATTTTGTACCATGTATTTAGCGACTCAAGATGGGTCATGTATACCTATTTTGGGGGCTTCACAGTTGGTATTAAAGCTTAGGGATATGATCCCTGGCTGAGATGTGTGACAAAAATTAGGAGGCGAGAGACGGGGAATTCCTTCGCTAGTATGACCTATATAAGTTTATTTGGCATTTAATTGGCCGGTCAGAGTATAGGGATAATATGTGATATGTTAATTAACCCTTGTTTTGTGGCAGTATTTGAAAATGACATCCGAGAATGTTGAGAATAGCAATGGAGCACAGGAGACCGTTGAGTCTCCACATATCAATAATCAGGAAAATGTGCATCAGGAATGCGACAATCCTCAGGCAAACAACAACACTGACCAAATGATGAACGATGGAATGTTAAGAGGGCTTATGCAATTCATGCAACAACAGGTAAGAGAGACTCTTGTTCAAAATATAGGTGGAAATAATGGCAACCCACGGTCAGTCACCGCTAAGCAGTTCAAGGAGCTGGGACCACCGGAGTTTTTGGGAAAGCAAGAACCACTTTAGGCGGAGACGTGATTAAAGCATATCACCAAGATATTTGATGTCTTGGGATGCTCAGAGGAGCAAAAGGTTCCATTTGCCACCTTTATGTTGCGTGAAGAGGCAGATTACTAGTGGGAATCTATAAAATGTACCCGAATGGCGCTAAGTTTGTCGAGTTATCTCGGTTTGCATCCCATTTATTTGTTAATGAGGAACGAATGACTCGAATGTTTCTAAGAGATTTGAAACCCAATATACGTCAATACCTCATTTTCACACAAACTTTGTTTATATTCAGATGTTGTGAATAGGGCTCAGTTATTGGAGTGCGATAATGAGTCAGCGCAACCAAGAGGCAATGACCAACAACACGATAATAATCGTACCGGTGGTAATGGTCATCAGGACAATGATAACCATCGTGTGGGAAATTATCATGCCATGAATGGTAACCACTTAATAGAAGTGGAAATTTTAAGAAGAAGGTTGATAATGATGGAAAGACAAAGTAGCACCATCACCCGAAATGCTGGGACGGAGGGACACATCCATCCAAACTGTACGCAGCAATCCAAAGAGTGTTTTATTTGATGAAGAGAAGGTGACCTAGCTCAATTTTCTCGTATGGTGAAGTCAAGTCCAGCTGGGATGGTGATGCCAAAGGATTTCCCAGATAAGCCAAAGTCAGTAGTTTAAGAGAGAGCATTTTTTTTCGTGACGAGGAACCTGAATAAAATTATCACGAGTAAGTTAATCATAAACTCTTGTGAAGTCTATACCATGTTAGATATCTGGGTTCTACTCACTCTTTTATTTCACCTAGTTGTGTTCAAGCAAACTTAGATTGGGAGAAACCTTCGTCGAAAAGATCCCTAATCCTTTTGTTGTTGGATTCCTTGTGTGGAATGATTGATAGGTATCAATGTGACGTGTCTTGGATGAGGGTCAGAATGATATTTCTATCGTTAATAAATTTCTTGGCGTATTTAAGAAGACTTTGATCAAATTTTGTCTTGATGCTTCTACGTATTTCTTCAACTAAAATGAACGCGTAAGTAAGAGATTACGAACGACGTGGTAAAAGAAGGTTATACAACCTCACGAGTTAATGAATATATGATTAGAACCGACTTTATCGATATGATGAACACGAAAAGAGAGTTCAAAGGCGTTATGCTCAACCCTCGACCCTCGATTTTATTGGCCCATTTGAAATCCTCGATCGAGTAGGAACTATGGCCTCTAGACTCGTTTTACCGCCAAATATGTTGTGTGTTCATAAAGTTTATCACATACCGATGTTACGTAAATATGTGGATGACCCGAACCACATTATTGATTCAGAACCGAACAAGATAGCGGAAGATTTAACGTACGAGGAAATATATGTTAAAATCTTGGATAAGAATGATCGTTTTCAACACTCAAAGGTTATACATCAAGAGTTAGAATCTGACGAAGTGTCCTCATTTGTTTGGCGTACCAGGTACATACGTAAATTTCGAGGGCAAAATTTCATAAGGAGGGGAGATTGTAAAATTCCAAATTTTATGAATAGAGATTTAAATTTCCCAAAATATTTTTTTTTTTAATATTAAGGTGTGAATTTGAGATAATGTTATAGTTGTGGGTAGTATTTATAAATTTTGCAAAGTATGCAAGTTTTTATATAATATTTGATTGGTGGGGGAATATTCATTTTAACATGGAATATTCGTACGACGGCTCAATCATTTGTGGACCCCACAATGGAATTATTGTCGGATTGAGAAAACGACAAAAATAATTTTATGAAAATAACGGTGGAAGTTTTACCATTAAAACTGTTGAACTACTCAGTAGTAAAAGTACAGTAACATGCGTGGTTGCATAGTAGCACACGGTATTGATTATTGATGCTTACGTGAGAAGTAACTCAGTTTTGTTCAATTATTGTTACAGTAATTGTTGCATAGTATCTCACGATATTTGATTCAATTATTGTTGATATTTTATATATTATTAAATTAATAATTCAGATGATAGAGTTATTAATATTATTATTTGCAATATTAACGATGTCTAAAAGTTCTGCCAAGGAGAGGTTTGGTCACCTAATTGCGCGCCAATAGGGAGAAATCCTTATTGGAAAGCCCCTCCTTCCTGGGAACAACCTTGGCCGATTAATAGTGTGAATTATAATAATGATGATGAAGTTTTTTTTATTAGTATTATTAATGTAATAAAACAGAAAAGCTTTTTATATAAAACAGAATACTTTTATAAAGTTATTCGTTTTATTAGATTATAAATAGAATATATTATATTTTATTTAAAAGATTTTTTTTTATTAGAATATTTTATAGTAAACCAATCTGGACCGTCCGTTTAAAAGTAAATCAATCTGGACCGTTCAGGAATTAGTTACTATTCAGTCCATTCTCATATAAATAGAAGCTCATTCCTTCATTATTTCTTATGAATTCACTAAAACTCTAGATAGAGAAACTGTAGAGAGAACTCTTCTTCTATAATCTTGAGCGTATTTCTTTAGTGTTTAAGAAAGCTTTGAGCGTAATGCAAGTTTTCTTCAATTATATCCCCGCCTTACCCGTCGGAGTACTCTTCTTTATAAGGTAAGGGATATTATTTGTTTTACTCGTAAGGGGTATTATTTCTTTCGTATTCATGAAGAGAACTTCTGTTATTCCATTCTTTATCATTATGTTGGAATAACCTGTCTATGCGAAGTACCGCATACATGGTGAAATTCTTCTATTATTCCATTCTTTATTATTATGTTGGAATAACCTGTTTATGCGAAGTACCGCATATATGGTGAAATTCTTCTGTTATTCCATTCTTTATTATTCTGTTGGAACATCCTATCGGTGCGAATTTTGCTTGACCTGGTTCCATTATTTATTATTCTGTAGGAATATCCTGTCTGTGCGTTTACGCATGACCTGGTTCCGTTATTTATTATTCTGTTAGAATATCATGTCTGTGCGTTTACGCATGACCTGGTTCCGTTATTTATTTTTTTGTTGGAATAACCTGTCTATGAGGTCTATCGCATGCTTGGTGATTTCTTTTGTTATTCCATTCTTTATTATACTCATTTGGTTAAAATTTTGACTTCTATACTCCATGAAATTAGTGGAATATCCTTGAAAATTGCGCTTCATCCAGTATCTTTTCCTGGAAATAGTCTTCTGAGCATTCTTGAATTTTACTCTACAAAGAAGTATCATGTTGACAATTTGGACGTTATTAGTTCCTGGATAAATTAATTTTTGAACTTGTTTATTCAATTATTATGTCATTGTCATCATCCTCATGTTTATATTATGTTGAAAGTCATATGTGGCCTGTAGTGCATAGATGGACTTGGTATGATTATGACCAGGGATTATTCGGTATAATCATGACCGTAATGTTACAAATAATGTGGAAAAGTCCTAATTGGCCCGTAGTGCATTGACGGACAGTTTTTAGTATTATTATGGCTATGGATTCTCTTCGGCCAAGGGTGCAAAGATGAATTATTTTATGGCATGATCAGGACCGTTGATGAAAACATGATTATCTTTAGCCCGTAGTGCATGGATAATTCGTGTTCGTGATACTAAAGAATATCCTTGGCCTGTAGTGCAGGGATGATTTGATGATGTGGATTATTTATTAAGCTGAGTTTCAACGATAAAAGTGATGAAAAATCTTTTAAATCATAGAAGATAGTAGATTTTATTCTCTACTTGACTCTTCTTATGGATTGCTTGTTCCGCTGTCGTTAAATTTGATGTTTGTCATATTGTATCAGTTTAACACTGTTGAAGGCTAACGATAATTTATTCTGCATTATCGTAGTCAAAATATTTCTTAATGGGCTAGTTGAGCTCAGCCTTTTTACTTTCATTGTTCTCTTCAGGAAATGAGAATGTAGCACAGACTAGACGGGGAACGGAGTGACGGTCCAGATGATAGCATTAGTAGTCCTCACTATTCTATGAAATAGTGTGATAATAAATGTAATAAGATTGAATTTGAGTGTGGATATTGTCTAGATGATAATATTCGTGTTAAAGCTCTTAGATTATGTTTTGTCGTATTTTGAGTTTGAATACTGTCTAGAAGACAATATTTGTATTAAAACTCACAGCTCATGTTGTATAATTAAGTTTGTATTTGAATTCTGTACCATGTATTTGGCGACTCAAGATGAGTGATGTATACCTATTTTGGGAGCGTCACATATGAAGTACTATCGATAATTCAAAATAGCACTTCTTTTCCTTCAAAACATTTTACAATAATAATATTCAGTAAAACATCAATTATTGCTCAAGACCATGACCAGTTCATAATTTCTTTGAAAAGGACAACTCGGCACTAAGTCCGTAGGTCCGGCATATCTTACAAGCACTTCTGGGTGATCAGCCCATAGTACTCTATGTTGATCAACACTACATTCATTAAACGTGTTTACGTTTAAGTTTTGGCAATCTCACGTGCCCATCGAATAATCGATGAAAATACATTTATTTATTCATATTCAGGCTTACCTTGAATCTGTACCAAACAATTGGCATAGGATAGCGTTAGCAATTCTATATTGAAAGACTTGTAAATAAATCAATCAATCTTCAAGATTAGTCTAGCCGAGTCAAAACTGGCATCGACCCTTTCTTTAAAATCATACATGCATCTCATAACATGAATCACAGAAAACCTGGCTAACACGAAGGTTAGACAAGCGATAAGAAAAACATGCCTTCAGCTTCTGCTTATTGACTATCACACGTACACTTTTAGTTTCTAAGTCTCTACAATACATGATCATATAACGTACCACATTAGGTCATATATAATTAAGTATGTATACTATTATATCTTACCCTTTATCTCTATCAAAATCATGACATAGATTGTTATTATGGGTTCCGGCTTTTCATTACATTCACATTTAATTGATTATTAACCTTTAATCATCATACATAAGGTTTAAAAGTACCTTACAATACCTTATTAAGTTCCTCAGTTTATTGCTACTGAATTACTGTTCATGTTATACTTGTAAACATTTATTACTGTTCAAAGTTCTAGAGTTGGCATTGCGGTGCCACTCTTTGCTCTGTAAGTCGCGCTGCGATGCGAGTCCTTACTCTTCAGCTCGCTCTGCGGTTAGGGCCTTTATGCCTGGAGTCACGCTGCGGCGCGGACTCTATGCCTTAGAAATTTTTAACAGATTTCCAACTTTACAAAATTTTCGGACGCATAACTTCTTCGTTATAAGTCCAAATTGGCTCGTTCAAAAGCCTACAGTTCACAAATTACATACTCTACATGTTCATGCAAGAATTTTATCTATTCAACTTTGTTTGCTAAAAATTCACCTATTAGTCCATTTTAATGAAAACGATAAACGTTCGTGAATGTTCAACGCTTGTTTCTTCGTTCTAAGTCAGAATTCGGTCATTTTCGAGTCCGCAACTCTATAATGCCAAATGAGACTTGTCTCCATTGAAACAATTGTTTCCTAGCAAAATATCAAAATTCGACCTTCATTCCGAGAATTTTACGAATTCGACGATTATCGTCCGAACTCATGAATTCCGCCTTAACTTCATTGCTTAAGATTTGTTCTTACGCTTTAAATGGATTCAATCCATTATATTAACATCTTGACATATATACTTCACTAACGTATTTACATGATAAGTTCTTACTTGTTTTATAACTTCTATGATTTACGAATAACTTATTCATGACTTATACGGCTTATTAAGACTTAAGCCCTTTGATTACTCATTCTTATCATTCCTTAGCATACATGTTCTACCACTACCCTTTTCCCTACCAATGGAAGAGAAAGAGAATTATGGTTTAAGTTTTTACCTATGAAGATCACTTGTTTAATCCTTGTTCTCCTACATGCTTCTTAAATTATAAAGATTAGCTTTCTAGCTTATTCTCCCTTATTCTCTCTAACCAATAAGCTCTCAACTTGTTGGTGTTTTTGAACAAGGAATAAATGAAATCCAAAGCTTGCTATTTATAGGACTTACTAGGTTAGGGTAGTTTGGTCATTAGGCCATCCCACCTCCTTAATCACCTCCTTAGTATTCCTAGCTTAAACACTAAGTTAACTTGCTCCCCACAACACTTGGCCATTAAGTCTACTTGGTCATTAAGTCTACTTGGTCATTAAGTCTACTTGGTCATTAAGCCACACCACCTCCTTACTATTCATTTCCTAGTTTATTAAGTAAACTTGGCCACCACACTTAAGCACTTTGCTTGCTTCTCACACATAAGCACTTTACTTAGCCTTTAAGTTACTTAACTTATCCTTTGCTTAACCCTTAAGTCTACTTGCCCATCACACTTAATTCTTGGTCACCAATTCACCCATGGGTTGCCCCATGGATCAAGCTTTATCCATTGGATCTTATTTTGGGCTTAAGGTATAATTAACCTAACTTATACATTGGGCTTGCATTAATAATTCTTTGGGCTTTACCAATAGCTTGCATAGAGCTTACACATTCCTACACTTGGGCCTTATCAATAAATCATTGGACTTTATATTTTCTTACTGAATCCTACAAGTCCATCACATTTGGCTTAAAGCCTTATAACGTATAATTTATGTATTAATCTCGTATTCTTACTCTTATACTTATTCATGTTTGACATACCATCAATCATACATACTCGTATTATACTCATATTCATTACCTCGTATAATACCTACGTATTATACGAACATCGCTTTAACTCATTATACACCTTCCTTTTTCCTTCTCGAAAATCACTTTTTCCTAACCGTTAGGTTCTAAGTTCGCAGGCGAAAACTTGCGTTTTCCATAACTGAAATATTATTGGATATTCTATCTCACCTCGATATTCTATCATTATGTATTTCTCGGAAGTTCAAAAATAATTCCCGAGCAGAAATGCGTGAATAGTGTTTTTAAAAATTTCTCGGAAAGTTTTTATTTTCATCTTGGAAATTCAAATACTTTAATTCTACCACGTAGCCAAAATACTATGACGTTCCAATATGTCTAGGTCATAGAACGACCCTCTAATAGCTTACTCCCATAAATAATGGATTAAATTCATTTAATCCACATAATAAAAATAAAAATTTAATTCTCAAAAATCCAAATTTTCTGGGGCGTTACACTCTTCCCCCCTTATAAGGATTATGTCCCCAGAATCTCGCTAACACTACATCCATTATTGAGGAAAAATTTTCCATCATTTTAATTTCAAATTCCCACAATGCTTCTTCGGCGTTGTGGTTTCTCCAATTCACCTTCTCTGAAGCTATTATCTTAATTCACATGACTTGTCACTTCCTATCAATAATCTGAGTTAGATATATGAAACTCAAATTCCTCCTTCAAAATGAGATGATATATGATCTTCTCTTTATCCTGCATCTTCTTCTTCATTTGCTTGCACTTCTCATTACCTAGTTATACTTAATTAACTCGTTCCATTATCGTGGATTGAGTCTACGTTATGAATAACATTTCTGCTACTTCCTTCCATACTGTAACTTCTAACTCCGTTCTCGCCATCTTCGTTATTAACTCATTTTGAGTTCTTCTCTACCGCATATTCACTCCTTCTGTGTGAAGATATATTTCAGACTCTTAGATTCCGTGTATATCTAACCTTTCTCCTCGTATCAATACTATCTTTAGAATTTTTTTTTAATTCAAAAATTATAGCTGCCAATTATAGATCATAAGTAGGATAGACCTTCTCATAATCCCTTAACTGGTGTGATGCATACACAATTACCTTGTCATGCTACATGAGCACGCAATCTCGTCATCTATGCAAAACATCGAGATACACTAAAAATTCCTCATATCATCTGATAGAGACAATACAGGTACCTCACTTAACTTCCCTTTTTAGTTCCTAAAAACTACTTTTCTCACTTCTTATTCCAACAATGCTAACCTGTGACGCTAATGGCACTTTCAAATAGAGCACCTCACAAGGGTACCTATCAATTTGCCACCAACTTACTCGGCGCCCCTTACGGAAAGTCTAACTTTAGTACATCAGTCAACCCATATGACATAACTAGAAACTCGTAATAACCATAACGAGTTCTGAACGTCATCTTAGGTACCTCCTCCTTCCTTATTTTTAACCTACGATACCCCTTACACAATTATATCATAAAAAAAATTATTTGCCCCTTTCAACTGATCAAAATAGATCATTGATCCTGGGCAATGGGTATTTATTCTTAACTGCTAATCAAATAGTCATATATTTGACTTACGTATTGGTTTACTTAATTTTACTTCTTAGGGTTCTCGTTCTTTTGACCTAAGTTTACGCGACCTATTTTCATTACCAGCTTACATCTTCATGACATACGGAGATGTCTTACTTACTATGCTCATCATCTTTGATGATTTACATTCTTATCTTCTTATTATTACTTTTCTAGGATTCAGCACACATCGCTCCTCTGCTAGTAGTCCATATGGTACTCTGAGTGGTTTCCCACAAACAACCAACAAACAAGTTCTCGTCTCATCTACACTTCCGTCACAGTGAAGTTAGATCGGTTGCCAGTTTCGTATATACCTTCGCTCTCAGAAGGAATTGTTTAGCCCAGCTCCCATATGTCAACCAACAAAGGTTACGATTATACCACAACCTAAACTAATCTTAACATCCTTCTAGATTGCGTCATGATTAGACAACAAGAAAGTTTCGGTGATTTATCACCGTAAATTACTACCTTGGGTTTCTTTAGAAAACCAAAGATTAATACTTTTATTTTAACAAATTATTAAAGTTTTATGGTTAATCAACTCATTCATACCAAGAATTACTTCAAATTCTCTCAACTTTATCGGTATTTATCTACCGATACTTGCTTACATTTTTTTAATTCATTTCCACGAATATAATTAATGAAAGTTATTTCCCCATTCTCTACCGTAACGTATAAAGGTATTTATAATCCCTTCCGATAATGAACTTAATCACTTAGCAAATTCTCATGCTACTAAATCCGCTTATGCAACCACATCATAGCTAACTTACCACTACTCACACCTTTACTTTCCTCCGACCCATTCTTTGGGAAATTTCTTGTCATGTGGTCCAACGACCCACATACAAAACAACCATGGTTTTCTTAGGGTTAGGACAATTGGGTAACATATGAACCTCCTGTCCATAGTTATAACAAATCCATTTCCCCTTCAGAAAGACTTCTAAATGAGTCTTTTCACATGTCTTACACACTTCGATCCCACGTTTAGGATCCCTTTGTCCCACTTCAGTATTCCTGGAGTCAAAATTCTTTATTTTTGGCATAATGCCACTACCACTGGCATTCTCTGCCTTAATTCCTCCCTCTTCCTTGCTCTTCTCCTTGTGATATTGGGTTAACACCTCACTACCACCCTCTGCTATAATCACCTTCTCCAGAATGGTCCCATTGGAAACACTCTGGACACCGAAATCCTACTATAGAGCCAGGGTTTTAGACCCTGCTCCAACTTACGGGCCTTCCTCTCCTAAGTGTCCACTTAATGTGGAGCAAACCTTGCCAATTCGTTGAATTTGGCCGCGTACTGGGAAACCGTCATGTCCCCTAGTTTAGATTCTAAGAACTAAATCTCCCTCCTCCACTAAATGTTTATAGGGAAATAATTCTCGAAGAAAACCTTCTTGAATTGTTCCCACATTACCGCATCTGTTCTAGTCCCACCCTGGTGATCCTCCCATCAAAAGTTGGCTTCCCCTTTCATCATATAAGTTACAAAAGAAGTCTTTTGCGCCTCACCTACGTTTGTAATAGCAAATGCCTTCTCTATTTACTTTACCCATGTCTGGGCCTCTATTAGGTCCGTCATTCCTTTGAACTCCGTCGGACCTACGCTATCAAATTCTTTAAAGGTAGTCGTTCTGGCTACCCTAGGTTCCGCGGTTATCCTACCCCCGGTTTGGTTAAATGCAGCCGTTCATAACTTAACGAACTCTTGCATAGGGTTGTTTTGACCCCTCTTTCATTTTCATTACGTGATTCTGCTTCCTAGTTACGTTGTCTTCTCCTTGATTAAATCAATATAATTCCATCATTATCTATTACTTACTTCTTTATTATTCATCACATAGCAACTCATATCAAAGCATATTAAATGAAAACTTCATTATATTCATATGCTTCTTCATAGTAAAAACTTTTTACAATTTGCTTTCATAGCCAAAAGCTATTCCATTTCTATCCCACAATTGGACTTCTCAACAGTTTGGGATTTACAAAAAGACTACCCTATTATTAAAAATAGGGTTTTACATCACTACACACATATTTATTACTCTAGCTTTCTATTAATGCATAACAGTGTCCTCGTGTTTCTCATTCGCAATCTTTGCTATAATATCCCGACTAATAATATGTCAAGTCTGCCTCGACTCTATGGAATAACAAGCAACTCTAAGCTTAAAATCCTTATGAACACTCTCATGGATGTAAGACATCCGTGCTATCTTCCGGTCCTTCTCCTCCAGCTTTTTACGAAGCTCTACCACCTCATTCATATAATCCCTAGCCTTATTTATCTTGAGAACCTTCTCATCATGCTCGGACTCAAAATCTACTTCTACAGACTCATTCGCTTCATAAAGAACACTAATCTCTTCATTCTGATTTTGCACAACTGTACTCAGTTGTACATTCCTATCAAGCACTGCCAAATACAATGCCTTCATTGCATCTAGAGGCGATGACTCAGGGGTAGGTACAACCGTACCAACCGACATTATCTCCATTACTTCCTCCTCATAGACCATCATATTAAGATATGACGTTATATCCATATCTCCCTCGGAGTAGTCCTCAGAAAAGTACTCCACTGTCTCCATCTCCTCTAGAATTACTAATGGTACCTCCGCCACTGGCATGGGTACAGACTCTACTCTGTTCACAATTTCTTTGCTCACCGTGTGTATATCTCTATACATCAAGCTATCGATCGACATCCTACAATAACATATATGTTGATTAGTACATAACACACAATAGTATAAGCACAAATCACATTTAATTTATTTAAGGTTACTTTCCATCTTTTAAATCTTTCGGTATTGAGTTTCCTCAATACCTTATTAACTCATTCGACTCACATTTACTTCTTTTGGACTTTTCTTCCTTAACAAGGTTATTAGCCTAAGGTTCTTCCCCCCTTAAGTTTTATAATCTAATGCTTTGATACCAACCTGTGACGCCCCCAAATCCGGGTATCTTCCAACCCGACAGATGGTGCTACACGATAATCATAACTGTACATTCATTCTATTGAAACGACATTAGAATATGCGTCTTAACGACATTCTTATTACATTAATAATATTACATCTCGTTCCCAGGTTCTAAAACCATTACATTCTTTGTTTATCATACTGTAATATATACAACTTACTAGTTTATTACAAGGTAAACTAATCGTTCATCTTTGTCTTTCCTTTAACCTTGTCAGATTCTCGCGGTTCGTTCGGTCCTAGCTGCATTCATATGGTTCAAGAAAGAGTGAGCATAACAAGCTCAAAGAAATACAACAATTTCTTTTAAACGACATGCTTGAAACATAGGAATCATATATCTTCAGTAACTGGACAATAGTTACGAAGTACTATCGATAATTCAAAATTGCACTTCTTTTCCTTCAAAACATTTTACAATAACAATATTCAGTAAAACATCAATTCTGGCTCAAGACCATGAGCAGTTCATAATTTTTTGAAAAGGACAACCTGACACTAAGTCCGTAGGTCCGGAATATCTTACAAGAACTTTTGGGTGATCAGCCCATAGTACTCTATGTTGATCAACACTACATTCATTAAACGTGTTTACGTTTAAGTTTTGGCAACCTCACGTGCTCATCGAATAATCAATGAAAATACATTTGCTTATTCATATTCAGGCTTACCTTGAATCCATACCAAACAATTGGCGTAGGATAGCATTAGCAATTCTATATTAAAAGACTTGTAAATCAATCAATCAATCTTCAAGATTAGTCTAGCCGAGTCAAAACTAGCATTTAACCTTTCTTTAAAATCATCCATGCATCTCATAACATGAATCACAGAAAACCTAGCTAACACAAAGGTTAGACAAGCGATAAGAAAAATTAACTATCACACGTACACTTTAAGTCTCTAACTCTCTACAATACATGATAATATAACGTACCACATTAGGTCATATATAATCAAGTATGTATACTATTATATCTTACCCTTCATCTCAATCTAAATCCAAACTTAGATTGTTATTATTGGTACCGGCTTTTCATTACGTTCACATTCAATTGATTATTAACCTTTAATCATCATACATAAGGTTTAAAAGTACCTTACAATACCTTCTTAAGTTCCTAAGTTTATTGCTACTGAGTTAGTGTTCATGTTATACTTGTAAACATTTATTACTGTTCAAAGTTCTAGAGTTGGCGTTGCGGCGCCACTCTTTGCTCTGTAAGTCGTGCTGCGGCGCAAGTTAACTGTATGCACAGACCGGACTTGGCTCTGCGGCGCGAGTCCTTACTCTTCAAGTCGCGCTGCAGCGCGAGTTAGCAGTGTGCCCTATTGTTGGCCTCATGACTGCAACACGGGCCTTTATGCTGAAGTCGTGTTGTGGCGCAGGCCTTTTATGTCTCGAGTCGTATTTGCACTAACTCTATACCTTAGAAATTTTTAACTGTTTTCCAACTTTATAAAATTCCTGGATGCATAACTTCTTTGTTATAAGTCCGAATTGGCTCGTTCAAAAGCCTGCGGTTCAAAAATTACATACTCTACACGTTCATGCAGGAATTTTATTTATTCGACTTCGTTTGCTAAAAATTCACCTATTAGTCCATTTTAACAAAAACGATAAACGTTCGTGAATGTTCAACACTCATTTCTTCGTTCTAAGTCAGAATTCAGTCATTTTCAAGTCCGCAACTCTATAATGCCAAATGAGACTTGTCTCCATTGAAAACTAATGTTTCCTAGCACAATATCAAAATTCGACCTTCATTCCGAGAATTTTACGAATTCGACAATTATCATCCGAACTCGTTAATTCCGCCATAACTTCATTGCTTAAGATGTGTTCTTCTCTTTAAATGGATTCAATCCATTATATTTACATCTTGACATATATAATTCATTAACTTATTTAAATGATAAGTTCTTACTTGTTTCATAACTTATATAATTTACGAATAGCTTATTCATGACTTATACAACTTATTAAGACTTAAGCCCTTTGATTACTCATTCTTATCATTCCTTAGCATACACGTTCTACCACTACCCTTTTCCCTACCAATGGAAGAGAAAGAGAATTATGGTTTAAGTTCTTACCTATAAAGATCACTTGCTTAATCCTTGTTCTCCTTCTTGCTTCTTAAATTATGAAGATTAGCAGCTTTTCTAGCTTATTCTCACTTATTCTCTCTAACCAATAAGCTCTCAACTTGTTGGTGTTTTTGAACAAGGAATAAATAAAATCCAAAGCTTGTTATTTATAGGACTTGCTAGGTTAGGGTAGTGTGGTCATTAGGCCATCCTACCTCCTTAATCACCTCCTTACTATTCCTAGCTTAAACACTAAGTTAACTTGCTCCCCACAACATTTGGCCATTAAGTCTACTTGGTCATTAATCCACTCCACCTCCTTACTATTCATTACCTAGTTTATAAAGTAAACTTGGCCACCACACTTCAGCACTTTGCTTGCTTATCACACATAAGAACTTTACTTAGCCTTTAAGTTACTTAACTTATCCTTTGCTTAACCCTTAAGTCTACTTTCCCATCACACTTAATTCTTGGTCACCAATTCACCCATGGGTTGCCCCATGGATCAAGCTTTATCCATTGGATCTTATTTTCGGCTTAAGGTTTAATTAACCTAACTTATACATTGGGCTTGCATTAACAATTCTTTGGGCTTTACCAATAGCTTGCATTGGGCTTATACATTCCTACACTTGGGCCTTATCAATATCTCATTAGACTTTACAATTTCTTACTCAATCCAACAAGTCCATTACATTTGGCTTAAAGCCTTATAACGTATAATTTACGTATTAATCTTGTATTCTAACTCGTATACTTATTCATGTATGACATACCATCAATCATACATACTCGTATAATACCTCGTATTATACTCATATTCATTACCTCGTATAATACCTACGTATTATACGAACATCGCTTTAACTCATTATACACCTTCCCTTTTCCTTCTCGGAAATCACTTTTTCCTAACCGTTAGGTTTTAAGTTCCCAGGCGAAAAACTGCGTTTGCCATAACTAAAATATTATTGGATATTCTATCTCACCTCGATATTCTATCATTACGTATTTCTCGGAAGTTCAAAAATAATTCCCGAGCAGAAATGCGTGAATAATGTTTTTCGAAAAATTTCTCCGAAAGTTTTTATTTTCGTCTTGGAAATTCAAACACTTTAATTCTACCACGTAGCCAAAATACTACGACATTTCGATATGTTTAGGTCATAGAACGACCCTCGAATAGCTTACTCCCATAAATAATGGATTAACTTCATTTAATCCACAAAATAAAAATAAAAATTTAATTATAAAAAATCCAATTTTTCTGGGGCGTTACAACATGAGTCCTCAATTGAAATCTTACAACTTCTAACTTTCTCTTTACTTAATACGAATTTTCTTTAATTCGTATGCTATCCTTTACAACTCAATATGAGTTCTTCTTCCCGTACTACTTCATAGTACCATTCATTCATAGCATTAGTTATGAATCATACATCGTTTAACAGCTCATCTGTTACTGCGATTTAATATGATCACGTGGTGATCTCCTTATCCTTCTCTTTAAGATTATAGTCTTAGGTACTCAAACCTAAGATTTATAACCTATCAGCTTTGATACCAATCTGTAACGCCTGGAAATCTGGTCTATTTTCACATCCGGATTTCGTACGTCACGATCCCATCTTCTTCCAAACATACATCATTATATACCTAAATATAACAACATACATCCTCAAATCCCAGCTTCTAAAACCTTATAACATCTTTCATTACAAATAATGATAATTACATTATTCTTTACATCATGTACAAGTGACTTTTATGCGTCACCAAGGATACATAATCGTTCATTAAAGTTCAATGTGAATCGTGGGTCACGATCTGACACAATCGAAACTGGTACTCCATGTTTGGAAATAACTTCATTAACATAAAGTTTAGCTAACTGGTCTAAGTTATACTTAACCCTTATTGGCAAAAAGTGAGTCGACTTCGTCAACCGGTCTGCTATTACCCAAATTGCATCATACCCTTTCATTGTAATCGGAAGTTCCCCCACAAAATCTATCATGATATGCTCCCACTTCCACTCTGGAATCTCCAATGACTATAATAAGCCACTTGGTCGTTGATGTTCGGTGTTAACTTTCTGACATGTCAAGCACCTACTCACATACTCGGCTATTTCTCTCTTCATGTTCGCCACCAAAAACTTTGTCGAAAGTCTTGATACATCTTAGTACTACCAGGATGAATCGAGTACCTCGAACTATGAGCTTCTTGGAACACCTGCTCCTTTAATTCCGACACATTTGGAACCCAAATTCTTCTTTCAAATCTTAATAATCCCTCATTATCAAGACTATATTTAATAATTTTTTCATTGGTTAACTATAACGCCCCAAAATCGGTCTATTTTCACATCCGAATTTCGTACGTCACGATCCCATCTTCTTCCAAACATACATCATTATATAGCAAAATATAACAACATACATCCTCAAATCCCAGGTTCTAAAACCTTATAACCTCTTTCATTACAAATAATGATAATTACATTATTCTTTACATTTTGTACAAGTGACTTTTATCCACCACCAAGGATACATAATCGTTCATTAAACTATTCTATAGTTTAATTCTATCATTCTATATTACAAGTCTTCGCTTGATCTTCACGCTCATTTATATAATGAATGACACTTCTTCTGGATACCGATCAGCTTGATCTTTACGGGATCCTTAAGTTCTTCTAACATTGTTCGCTGAAAATGTTTTTATTTTAAGCAAGTGTGAGCATTCAATTGCTCAGCAAGTCATAACAGTTGAACAAACAACTTTAAGAATTCAAACATTCTTTTAAGACCTCAATAATCGAACAAAGGTTATGAAGCAGCTTGAATAATAGGAATAATCTCGATTACTATCATTTTAAAACATTAGTCACATTCACTTTGCAATAATTTCATTCTTCTACCTCTTTTATACACATTTTGTCTGGCTAGAATCAACAGCACATACTTAACAATAATGGTTCATGTATAAACAGAACATTCTCTTATTGAAAAGTTAAATCACATAACAGTTCATCTCATAGAAATACCGAAGTGTTCAAATTGTGGCATAAGGCCTCATACATTCTATCACATTGTACAAATATTACACATTCGCACATAGACAGAACTTCTTAAGTTCAACATCTGAGAAGTTTTACAAACTAGCATTCATTTAAAATATGAATGAATTTAGGAAACTTGCCTTACGCACAGCTACATCTAATAGTTTACGCTGAACTGCTCATTCCAATTCCTATGTAGCACATAAAGAAATAACACATGTACCAATTAGTCTTATACTTGACTTACGCATTGGTTTACTTAACTTTACATCTCAGGGTTCGCGTTCTTACACTCTAAGATTACGCGACCCACTTCCTTTATTGGTTAACGGCTTCATGACATACGGAGATATCTTACTCAATACATTCATCATCTTTGATGATTTACATTCTTATCTTTTTCTTATAACCCTCTTAGGACTCAGCACACATCGTGTCTCTTCTAGTAGTCCTCATCGTGTCTCTTAACTTATCCGAACTATTAAATTATAATGTTCATCTACATCGCCCATAACAGTCAATTTCTTTATTTTTATACCTTTACTCTCAACTAAATGTTTATACCTCATATATCGTCCATCAAAGGTTACGATTTTACTAAATTCATCTTAACTTATCATTAAATTATAACATTTTAAGTCATTTATTATTACTTAAGAGTTTTGCCATACCTTATCATCTTATTCTTATCGTATATACTCGACGTCATTCAATTCAATCGACTTATTATGATACATCATCGTTACCTTATTCTTATAAACGTTAACTCGGACGCGTCATCTTATAAACATTACTTTCTTTCATTATACATACTTGTCTTTAATTCAGCTTCTTCATCGATCACAGGTTTAATCATTGATCTTCATTACCTTTATGGTCAAACCATACACGAAGTGTAGGTTCAACCCATTTAATATTTGCGTACACTTAACATTTATGACAATTCAAGTGTTCAACGCTTACATTTCATTCTAACATTCTCCTCTGACTCACATTCGGCTTTCATTAATCTTATTACCGTTCGCTACAGCTTTCTTGATAATTCATATCTTACTTACTACCTTTGTTGACGTCTAAGTTATACAACCAATGTACACTTAGAACGTTCGCTTGACGTGAGTACGATTCACGAGGATCGTTTACGTATTCCACGTTTACGTTGTTCATCCCTTAATCTCTAATTCAACCTTTACCTAAGGTTTTAATCGCTTTCATTCATTGCTCATTACCTGAACCCCATGTTCATTATTCTTTCTTAATATCGAAGTCATACGATTCGTTGTATGTTAAAATCGATCGCTCATCGCAACAGCGTTTCATTCATAACGTTTAAACGCTTTACATTCATCTCTTATTACCATGACATAACATCAAAATGTTATTCATTACCCTCGTCAATCAACGTTTAAGGAATCACCATTATTGCAATCCCTCATGTTCGTTTATTGCGACTACGGTCTCCGGATATTGGTTCTGTAACTCGCGTCTACATTCTTTGTCTTTTAATCTCATTTAATCTTTTTGTTTAACCTTCATCAAAGGTTTAATACACTTAATTAAGTGTTACATTCATTGAATTACATGTTCATATTTCTTTCTTGCACATCCCCAGGTAATTGAGCAGTAAAAATATCATTTATGGGCATTGCCCTGCACCGGCGTTGCTGGCGCCGTGTCCTTCCCTTTCCTTCATGATGCGAGCCCACTTAGCAGTAGCTAATGGCCCGAGCTCACGCTGCGGCATCGGCCCCCAAGGCACGACTCACGTTGTGGCGCCGAGCATGAAACCTAGAAATTTTTTTTGAGTCTTTTACAAGCTTGGGATGCTGACTTCGAAATCTCATATCTTATTTGTTATATCTCGGAACTAGGTCATTTCAAAGCCATTCTCATCCTTATCTTATGTACTTTGATTACCCATGGACAGAAATTCGTTCTAAATCCTTTAATATTCCATTCAATTGGCTTAATCTTCTCCTTTATTCGTTTTACGTTTTTAACGTTCTTCTTTCGTTAGTCCGTAATTCGGTCATCCAAACTCAGAACTCATTCGTTCTTGAGTCCACGACTCACGTTTTCTACGTTCTCTTACTTTTTTATAAAAGCCCTACATATTAGGGTTCATTTACTAACTTTCTAATTCTCGTTCTTCTTTTACAAAATTTTCGTCATAACTTCGTTATAGCTCAGTTTTAATTCGTTCTTCATGAACATTTCTATCATTCCTAACCAAGTAATAAGCAACTAACTTATACGCGATGTTTTTAAACTTGTCCATCAATAAAAATTATCCTACGATGGTTTTAAATTTGTCCATCAATAACGTTCTTCGCGTTCTTCGTGTTTTTCGCGTTCTTCGTTCGTTCTTCATTTTTAATCGATATTTTGATTACGATTTTACTTTTTCTTGGAATTTAATGTTATAGAACACCATTCCTTACTTATTTCATCATATCATTCATATGATCCACTCGAATCGTTCTAATTCATTACAAATCATACAATTCCTTAAGAAAATTATAAACTAAATTTCTAATTCTTATTTCTTCATTTTCTTATGATTTCAACCATATGAAACCATTTCTAACATCATCTACTTCTTATTCTCATTAAGTTATGATTTAAACATATAAACTTAAGGAAAATCATCTAGAAGTTAGGTTTTCGGATTACCTTTCTTCTTTAATCTCATTCCGTCGAACAAAGCGTGCACTCGGGCAAGCTTTTTCCTCCCTCTTCTCCTTCCCTTCCCCCATCCGAACTCTCTCTCTTTCTCTCTCAAGGTGTAGGATTTTTCAAAATCCCAAAATAATGAAGTTAGCTTCTTATTTATAGATTTTTAAGGAAAGGGGTATTTTAGTAATTTTGCCCCCCTTAACCTCCTTACTATTCAAAGATTAAGGACCAAGTTAACTTAGCCCTCAAGTTTGCTTAGCCCTTAAGTTTTGTAGTTCTGTCTTTTGGGTTTTGTCCGACAGTTTTAAAAATTGTGATTCTCGGAATCCAAATATTTTTGGATATTTCGTCTTTCCTTTATCGATTAAATTTTACGTATTCTTCGGATTTTCGAAAAACTGAAAAAAAACTTTTTGGTGACAAGCATTTTCCTTCACTTTTCCTCTAACGTAGCTAAACAAATGAAAAGTATATAATAGTACTTTTTGTCATTTTTATTTCGTCCAATTTCTGCACGTTTTTTGAGAAAAACTTTTATCGGCTTCCTTAACTTTTCACGATATATTATCGTCAAATCTTTTGACGGAATGTCATTTCGACATACCGAACTCTCAGAAAGGCTTAGGTTATTCAAACCCTAACCCTTAGGTTTCGTCGGGTGAATAGTGCATATTTCGTCTTTTTCCCCAAAAATATTTTGTTCTCAGAAATATTTTATTTTCGATCTAGAAAATTCTTAATCGTTCAGTCTAGCTCGTAGCCAAAATCCTCCCGATTAATAATCATTCTAGGTTCTAGAACGATTAATAAACACATAGCACATATTAGTATTAATAAAAATTCATTTTATTAATAACTAATTCTTTAAATCTTAAATTCTAGACAATCCAATTTTCCTGGTCGTCACATTCTCCCCTCCTTATAAAAATTCCGTTCTCGAAATTTCTAAAACCACACTCATTCCCGGGTCATCACATTCACCCCTTATTCACAGAATTTTGTCCTCAAAATTTTATCTTACCCATCTTCTCAACTTCTCTTCAAAGAAGTTCTTATCTTTCATACATTCCCTACCCTTCATAACTTATCAATAATCATGAAGTGAAAGGAATAAATAGGAATATAAGGATTCCTTTAAAACATTTCACACTTTTGCTGAGGGGTCAAATCGACCATGAACTCTTACTAGGTTTAACAACATTTCATCGTAAACCCTTCTTACACGGTAAGTTTATAATCACATAGAAGGTAAACTACCTCTTCCATACGTAGGCAATCAACCCATCGTATAACCCCATTTCAGGGTATGTTCACCTCATACTTAATCATTAGATTCCACACCAAGACAATTTGGTTCGCATAACTCTTCAAAGAAAGCTCGATTTTCTTTTAATCATGACATACCATTCATCTTAGCCAAGTCAAGTATCTTAGACCATACCAATAAATTTGACATCAACTTGAAACATCCTTCTAGTCAAATTAATTGACATCGACTACTTCATTAAATTCTTTCGCAATACATCAAAACGTTTTATGACATCATGATACCGTACTTTTCATAGTACGATGAGGACTTCGTCAGTTTATGACTTCATCATTATACATCACACCATAGCTGGTTGTTGATCCTAAGATCAAATCCAACACCAGGTTCAATTGCATTAATAACTCCATCCTTTTACCACACTTGCATCAAATGTACTGATGATATAAAATTAATTTTGATATTTCAAATCAATCCCTATCTAGCCGAAACAATTAGCATAGACATACCAAGATTAGTTCTTTTAAAATCCATTAGTTCTAAAAGTTGAACCAATTAATTCATTTTTCAAAACACGCACAATAAAACGATTTCAAGAAACTTCGAAATCTAGCATAGCTAGATGACTTGGAATATCCTATTCTCCATCTTCCTTCATTGTCTTACTTGCGACAATACTTAATCTTCTCTAGCACCTTTAATGCTAAATCTACTGAAAATAACTCATTTTCAGTCCACACATTCCTATACCTTAGTATAGTACATCAACTTACCACACATTATGAGTTCAAGAACTTTCCATAATAATATGAGTTTAAGAACTATCCCAGACAGACCATAGGCTTCCTTTCGCTGAGAAGTTCAAAAACATACCATATAATTATGAGTCACAAACTTATCATAAGTATGAGTTTCAAAAACTCACACCTACCTTATCATTCTCTACCTATCAAATATATACATGAGAAAAGATTCACTGAGTGGTTGTTACATCTTGATAGCGCAACCAATTCCAATGATTATCGCTCGTAATAAACTGAGTGGTTGTTACACCGAAGCACAAATCTTCTCTCATACAAAGATTCATACAACTCAGCTATTACATGAGTCCTCAATTGAAATCTTAAAACTTCTAACTTTCTCTTTACTTAATATGAATGTTCTTTAATTCATATGTTATCCTTTACAACTCAATCTGAGTTCTTCTTCCCATACTACTTTGTAGTACTATTCATTCATAGAATTAGCTATGAATCATACATCGGTTTAACAGCTCAACTATTACTACTATTTACTATGATCATGTGGTGATCTCTTTATCCTTCTCTATACGATTATAGTCTTAGGTACACATACCTAAGATTTATAACCTATCAGCTTTGATACCAATCTGTAACACCGCGAAATCTGGTCAATTTTCACATCCGGATTCTGTACGTCACGATCCCATCTTCTTTCAAACATACATCATTATATGCCTAAATATAACTATATACATCCTCAAATCCCATGTTCTAAAACCTTATAAACTCTTTCATTACAAATAATGATAATTACATTATTCTTTACATCTTGTCCAAGTGACTTTTATCCGCCACCAAGGATACATAATCATTCATTAAAGTTCGATGTGAATCGTGGGTCACGATCTGACACAATCGAAACTGGTACTCCATGTCTGGAAATAACTTCATTAACATAAAGTTTAGATAACAGTTCTAAGTTATTATTAACCCTTATTGGCAAAAAGTGAGTCGACTTCGTGAACCGGCCTGCTATTACCAAAATCGCATCATACCCTTTCATTGTAATCGGATGTCCCACCACAAATCAATCGTGATATGCTCTCACTTCCATTCCTGGAATCTCCAATAACTGTAATAAGCCACTTGGTCATTGATGTTCGGCGTTAACTTTTTGACATGTGAAGCACCTACTCATATACTCAGCTATTTCTCTCTTCATGTTCGGCCACCAAAAACTCTGTCGAAGGTCTTGATACATCTTAGTACTACCAGGATGAATCGAGTACCTCAAACTATGAGCTTCCTGGAACACCTGCTCCTTTAATTTCGTCTCATTTGGAACCCAAATTATTCTTTCAAATCTTAATAATCCCTCATTATCAAGACTGTACTAAATAATTTTTCATTGGTTAACTGTAACGCCCCAAGATTTATAACCTATCAGCTTTGATACCAATCTGTAACGCCCCGAAATCTAGTCTATTTTCACATCCGAATTTCGTACGTCACGATCCCATCTTCTTCCAAACATACATCATTATATAGCTAAATATAACAACATACATCCTCACATCCCAGGTTCTAAAACCTTATAACCTCTTTCATTACAAATAATGATAATTACATTATTCTTTACATCTTGTACAAGTGACTTTTATCCGCCACCAAGGATACATACTCGTTCATTAAACTATTCTATAGTTTAATTCTATCATTCTATATTACAAGTCTTCGCTTAATCTTCACAATCATTTATATAATGAATGATACTTCTTTTGGATACCGATCGGCTTGATCTTTACGGGATCCTTAAGTTCTTCTAACATTGTTCGCTGAAAATGTTTTTATTTTAAGCAAGTGTGAGCATTCAATTGCCCAGCAAGTCATAACAGTTGAACAAACAACTTTAAGAATCCAAACATTCATTTAAGACCTGAATAACTGAACAAAGGTTATGAAGAAGCTTGAATAATAGGAATAATCTTGATTCATATCATTTTAAAACATTAGTCACATTCACTTTGCAATAATTTCATTCTTCTACCTCTTCCATACACATTTTGTCTGGCTAGAATCAATAGCACAGACTTAACAATAATGGTTCATGTATAAATAGAACATTCTTTTATTGAAGAGTTAAATCACATAACAGTTCATCTCATAGAAACACCGAAGTGTTCAAATTATGGCACAAGGCCTCATACATTCTAACACATTGTACAAATATCACACATTCGCACATTGACAGAACTTCTCAAGTTCAACATCTAAGAAGTTTTAGAAACTAGCATTCATTTAAAATATGAATGAAGTTAGGAAACTTGCCTTACGCACAGCTATAGCTAATAGTGTATGCTGAACTGCTCATTCCAATTCCTATGTAGCACATAAAGAAATAACACATGTACCAATTAGTCATATACTTGACTTACGCATTAACCGCTCCTTCATCTGGTCACACTCAACATTTTGAGTTACACCTCCTTGACTCTCTCTACAATGTTAGATTGAATCTCTATCGCAAACAATCTTTGTCCTGATTCACTTGGCAACTTCACCTCTAACTCCATCCTAGCCATCTCTGTTATTAACTCAGTTTGATCCGTTAACATAGACAACTTCTCCCGACCCTTTCTACTTAAGGCATCGACAACTATATTGACTTTTCTAGGGTGATACAGGATTTCACAGTCGTAATCCTTTATCAACTCTAGCCATCTCCTTTGTCTCATATTCAACTCCTTCTTTGTGAAGATATATTTTAGACTTTTATAGTCCGTGTATATCTCACATTTCTCTCCATAAAGATAATGTCTCTATATCTTCAAGGCAAAAACTACTACGGCCAGTTCCAGATCATGAATAGGGTAAAATTTCTCATAATCCTTCAATTGTCATGATGCATACACAATGACCTTTCCATGTTGCATGAGCACGCAACCAAGTCCTCTATGTGAAGCATCGCTATATATAAACTATGAAATTTCATGTGTCCTCGGGTAATGACAAAACAGGCGCTTCACTTAACCTCTTCTTAAGTTCTTGAAAACTGTCCTCGCATTTCTCAATCCACACGTATTTCACCGTCTTCCTTTCCAAGTTAGTCAACTGAGTAGCTATCTTCAAAAAATCTTGGATGAATCTCCGATAGTATCCCGATAACCCTAGGAAATTACACACCTTAGTCGGCGTTTTTGGTTGTTCCCAATTCATCACGGCTTCCACCTTCACTGGATCTACTGAAATCCCCTCAGGTTTAATGACATGACCTAAGAACTAGTACCCTTTCTAGCTAAAATTCACACTTAGTGAACTTCGCATATAACTTCTCCATTTTTAGTGTCTCCAACACTATTCTTAAGTGTTCAACATGATCTTCTAGCATCTTAGAATAGACTAGAATATCATCAATAAACACTACGACGAACTTATCTAAATATTATTTGAACTCTATGTTCATCATATCCATAAATTCAGTTGGTGCATTAGTCAACCCAAATGACATCACTAGAAACTCGTAATGACCATAACGAGTCCTGAATGTCAGCTTTGGTACATCCTCCTTCCTAACCTTCAACTGATGATACCCCGTCCTCAAATCTATTTTAGAAAAATACTTTTCCCCTTTCAACTGACCAAAGAGATCATCGATCCTAAGCAATATGTATTTATTCTTTATCGTTAACTTGTTCAACTCTCGATAGTCGATACAAAGTCTTAACGATCCATCCTTCTTCTTAACAAACAGTACCGGTGCTCCCCACGGCAAAACACTCGATTGTATGTAATTTTTGTCTAACAGTTCTTGTAAAGTGCCCTTAACTCCTTCATCTCCACTAGCGCCATACGATAAAGTGCCCTTGAGACTGGTGCCGCTACTGGTACAATGTTTATTACAAACTCGGTCTCCCTATCCGATGGAAGACCCGAAAATTCACTTGGAAATACATCCGTGAATTCTTTAATTATAGTTATTTGTTCCATGGTCGCTCCCACTCTCTGGGTATCAACAACATGGCACAAATAACCTACACATCCCTTCCTCAATAATTTCCTAGTTTGTGTCGTGGTAAGACAACACGAACGCCCCGGTGATCTATTACTGTAAAATACAACCCGAGGTTTTCTCAATGTTCTAATATTAACACATTTCTTCTGACAATCTATAATTGCCCCATGGTTAAACAATCAATCCATTCCGAGAATTACATCGAATTCTCCTAACTTTATCTATATCAAATCTACCGATAATTTACAACCTCGTATGTCTACGCAACAACTCCTATGAATATCTTCAACAGAAATTATCTCTTCGTTTTCTACCTTAATATTTAAAGGTATAGGCAACTTTTCGGGAAGTAATCATAATCGTCTAGCAAAATCACAAGCTATAAATGAAGAAGTGGCACCCAATCAAATAGCATGTAAGCATTTATGTCGTTGATCGGAATAATACCTGCAACTACGTCCCCTGATGTAACTGCATCTTGGATCGTCATGTTAAAGGTGTGGGCCATAGGCCTACCCGGCTGCGCTGGACCACCAATAGCTAACTTACTACTATTAGCGCCTTTATTCCCGTCCGTCCTCTTCTTTGGGCAGTTCTTTGCTATGTGGTCAGTTGACCCACATACAAAGCTTCCATGATTCTTCTTCGGACTTGGACAGTTAGGCGAAATGTGCCCCTCCAGTCCACAGTTGTAGCATACCGCCTTTCCCTTGAGACAGACTCCTAAATGAGTCTTCCCACAAGTTTTGCATGCCTCCATCCTCTTCTTCGGATCTCCTTATTTTACTCCGGTATTCCCAGAGTTAAACCATTTCTCTACTGACCTTCGCCACTCCCGCTGGCTCCTTCAATCTTCACTCCCCCATCGACCTTACCCTTATTCTTCTTGTCCTTGTGGTACTGGCTAAGAGCATCATTCCCACCTTCGGCAATTATCTCCTTATCTAGTATAGTTCTAAAGGAAGTACTTTGGAACATAAATATCTATTTATAGAGCCAAGGTTTCAAGCCCTGCTCGAACCTTTTAGCTTTCTTAACTTCAGTGTCCACCTAATATGGAGCAAATCTTGCTAGTTCATTGAATTTGGCAGTGTATTGGGGAACCATCATTTCCCCTTATTTCAAATCAAGAAACCGCATTTCCATCCTCCCCTGCATACTCGTGGAAAAGTAGTTCTCAAAGAAAATCTCCTTGAACCTTACCCACGTTAGATTCTTAATACCAGCCCTAGCCTGATTTGCCTCCCACCAAAAGTTGGCCTCCCCCTTCATCATATAGGTTACAAAAGCAACCTTCTGACCCTCGTCGACATTTGCAATGACAAATGCCTTCTCAATTTCTTTCACCCACGTTTGGGCTTCTATAGGGTCTGTATTTCCTTTGAACTCCGGCAAACCGACACTTTTAAAATCCTTGAAAGTAGTAGCTCGTACTACTCCAGGATTTACGGGGATATTAGCCCCATTTCTATTAAACACAGCCGTTAACAAGTTAACGAACTCCTGCATTGGGTTTACCGGACCTCCCTCCGGTTGATTTACATTAGCATCTTGATTACATTGTCTCCTTCTCGATGGCATTTTGCTATTAAGATAAACAACACATCATTATTATTCTTTTCTTATTACTTAGTTATTATTCAAGATTAAACAATAACTTCAAAACTCATTACTCAATATGTTCCGTAAAAAGGCTTATATTGATTTGCTTTTTGTAGTATAATACTACATCGTTCACATTAGATAACCTAAGCTAATTACATTAATATCCTGTAATTTCTTTCCAAAAATTGGGATTTACAAAAGACTACCCTTTGTTATACAAAAGAGGGTTTTACGTCACTACTAGATACATAATATTTACATATCTAATTCTACTCTAGTTAATACTAGATTACATCTGCTGTAAGGCATTATCAAAATATGCGGTGGTAAGACTGGCGATAACATCACGGCTAATAGTATGTTGAGTCTTCCCTACCTCGATCGGATACCCAGCTACTTGTTGCTGGAAATCCTTATGAGAACTCCTATGAATATAGGACATCCTCCCTATCTTTTGTTTCTTGGTCTTTAGATCCTCCCTGAGCTCAAAGATCTCCTGTTTTAGCTTGTGGACCTTGTCCTTGGCTAAAACTCTTTCATCATGCTCCTTCTCCAACATAGACTCCACATCTGTCTTATCTTGCAAGACAGCATGGAGCTCTGATTTTAGCTCCTTCACCTCCTGACAGTAATGGAGGTTTCTGTCCAACACTATCATATACAATGACATCATCGACTCCCCCTGGGGTGACTCTTCCACGAGTGCTACTGGGTTGAAGGACAATACCTCCACGTCTTCTTCCGACATGACGTCGAACACCGACATTATGTCATGGTTCTCTAAGTCTCCAGACTCAATTACCACCACTTCTGGATCTTTGGCTAAAGGGTTCGGTATAATCTCTATTTGATTAACCGATTCTTCACTTTCTACTTGTACGTCTCTATATATTCCATTTTCTTCTGACATCTACAACAAAACAATTAAGTTTGATTAGTACACATTAGTAGAATAATGAAAACATATATCATATATATAATGCATTTTTTAGGTTAATTTCATCTCTTATTTCTTTTGACTTCTCTTAAGGTTATAACTTAAGGTTTTAATTCCCCCCTTAAGTTTTATAACCTAATGCTCTGATACCAACCTGTGACGCCCCCAAATTCGGGTATCTTCCAACCTAATATATGGTGCTACACTGTGTTATAGTTCACACAAACATTCAATTAAAAAGCCTCAACAGAATGAATATATGTCTTATATATATTCCAAACAATATTCCCTTCCCAAGTTCTTTATAACCAATACATAAGTTCTTTGTCATAATATCCTATACGTTACAACATTAAACCTATACTATTATGTAGATAGTTCAACGATCTGCCTTAGCCTTCCCTTTATCTTTACCGGATCCTTCGGTCCGTTCAATCTTTGCTGCATTCATATGGTTCAAGCAAGAGTGAGCATAACTAGCTCATCAAGTATAACAATTTCATTTAAACGACATGCTTGAAACATACAAGTCATATATCTTTAATAACTGAACAATAGTTATTTAGTACTATCAATAATTCAAAATAGCACCTCTCTTTTCCTTAAAACGTTTTACAATGATAAAATTCAATAAAACATCAATTTCGGTCCAAGACCTTGAGCATTTCATACTTTCTTTGAAAAGTGACAACCCGACACTAAGTCCGTAAGTCTAACATTACTTATGAGCACGTCTAGGTAATCAACCTATAGTACTCTATGTTGATAAACACTGCATTCTTTAAATGTATGTACGTTTAATTTGTGGCAACCTCACATGTATGTCGTTTGACGATAAAACATTTGTTTAGCATACTCAGTCTTCATTTGAAAACCACACCAAAATAGTTTGGTAAAACGTTGATCATACTTAAATAGATTATAAGAAATCCAAAACATCTTAAGTTTAGCCGAACGAATTGGCTTTGACTTCATAATACATCAATTCATACGTAAGAATAAATGAATCATAAAACTTGTATAGATTGAACATAGAAAAGGGTTAGAACACATGCCTTCAGCATCTGCTACTGTTATTACACTTTCCCTTTAAGTCTTTAAGGTCTCTACAATATATATCACATAACATAACATATTAGGTCATGAATAAACATACATGGTTCCTAATGAATCTTACCCTTCTTCTCAATCTAATAATGTATTAGATTTATTACTATTGGTTCCGGCTTGCTGTTTATAATTTACATCGTTCTTACGTTCACGTTCGATTGATTATCTTCAACTTTAAATGATCATACTTTAGGTTTAACAATGTCTTAAACAATGTTACATTGAGTTTTAGTACATTACTAATCAATTAACTTTCTTTCTTTACTTATAAACTTTCTTTACTGTGCATGATTTAGTGTTGGCGGCTGCTGCGCGCCTTTTATTGTTCTATAACTCGCCTTTTATGACCACGGTTTTCGAGATTGCTTCACTCTTGGCTTGGCTGTGGGCGCCACTTTTTCCTCTATGTCTTTGCATGTACCACTCTCCAAAGTGTCTATGGTTCAGACTCGGTGACTGCATTTCACTCTCCAGTGTCTATGGTCCAGACTCGACGCTGCGGCGCTAAACCTAGTTTAATCCGCCACGCTCCGGTGCCAAATTTTAGTAGCTCAGGTGCATGGCTCAGCTCTACAGCACCACCAATAAGTCTTGGGCTGGCACCGAGGCGCCAGCTCTGTGCACCAGATAACTTTGACAGATCATTAACTTTGTGAACTTCCCGAACTCCAAATTTGATCATTTTAAGTCCGAATTGGCTCGTTCAAAAGCCATTAGCTCACAAATTACATACTCTATGTGTTCATGTAAGAATTTTACATTTCTGACTTTGTTAACTCAAAATTCATCTATAAGTCCATTTTAACAAAAACGATAAACGTCCGTGAACTTTCAACGCTCGTTTCTTCGTTCTAAGTCAGAATTCGGTCATTTTCAAGTTCACAGCTCTATAATTCCAAATAAGACTTGTCTCCATCGAAAACCAATATTTTCGAGCTCAATATCAAAATTCGACTTCCATTCCGAGAATTTCACGAATTCGACGATTATCGTCTAATCGTGTGAATTTCGGCATAACTTCGTTACCTATGATTTGTTCATCGTTTCAAATGGATTCTTTCCATCATATTAAAATCTTAACATACATATTTCATTAACTTATTTACATGATAAGTTATTACTTGTTCTTTATGAGTTTATAACTTATAAAAGTATAAACTACTTATGATTTCACTTCACATGTTTTATTATGATTTTAATCTTCTAACCACCATCTTTGCCTCTTCTTATTATACAAACTTTATTAATGTAAACATATTACAAGTTCTTACAAGTTTTTCCTTAGTTCATAACTTATATAGGCACTATTTACCCGACGAAATCCCCTAAGGGTTAGGGTTTGAATAACCTAAGCCTTTTGAGAGTTTGGTATGTTAAAATGACATTTCGTCAAAAGATTTGATGATAATATATTGTGAAAAGTTAAGTAAGTCGATAAAAGTTTTTTCTCGAAAAACATGCAGAAATCAGACGAAATAAAAATGATGAAAAGTATTGTTATGTACTTTTCATTTGTTTAGCTACGTTAAGGGAAAACACTTAATGGTGAAAAGTGTTTTTCAATTTTTCGAAGATCCGAAGAATATGTAAAAGTTAATCGGTAAAGGAAAGACGAAATATCCAAAAATATTTAGATTCCGAGAATCGCAGTTTTTGAACTGTCGGACGAATTTCGCAAGACAAAAGCACGAAGCTTCCAAGGGAAGCTTCGTGAATAGTAAGGAGGAGGAATAGTAAGGAGGTGTGAATAGTGATTTCAGGGGTGAAATGACTATTTTTCCCCTAACTTTGGTTTTCTATAAATAGGAAGCTTAATTCATTTGTTTAGGATTTTAAAAATCCTATAACATTTGAGAGTGAGAGAGAGAGAGAGAGATTTCGGATGAGAAAGAAGAGGGAAAGGAAGAGGAAAAGCTTGCCTGAGTGCACATTTTGTCTGACGGGGGAAGATTAAAAAAGGGAGGTAATCCGAAAACCAAACTTGTAATAAATTTTCTGTAAGTTTTCTATGTTAAAACATAGCTTAATGAGAATAAGAGGTAAAAGATGTTAGGAATGATTTCATATGGTTGAAATCATTAAGAAAATAAGAAATAAGGATTAGAAATTTATTTTATAAATTTCTTATGGAAGTATAAGAATCGTAATGAATTTGAGTGATCTGAGTGAATCATATGAATGATACAGTGAAATAAGTAAGAAATGGTGTTTTATAACATCAAATTCTAAGAAAAAGTAAAATCGTAATCAAAATATAGATTAAAAATGAAGAACGAGCGAAGAACGCAAAGAACGCGAAGAACATTGTTGCTGAACAAATTTAAAACCATCGAGGATAATTGTTGTTGATGGACAAGTTTAAAACCACCGCGTATAAGTTAGATGTTTATTGTTTGGTTAGGAATGGTAGAAACGTTCATAAAGAACGGTCTTAGCATACAACGAATCGTATGGCTTTGACATTAAGGTAGAATAACGAATGGTATTAAGAAAGCCGTAATGAACGATAATAAGATTAACGGAAGCCGAATGTGGGTCGGATAGAGAATTTTAGAATGAAATGTAAACGTTGAACACTTTAACCGACGTGAAGGTTGAGTGTACGCAAATAATAAACGGATAGAACCTACACCTCGTGTATGGTTTGACCATAAGATAATGAAGATCAATGATTAAACCATGAATGTTAAAGAACTGAATTAAAGACAATGACGTTAACGTAATGAAGTCGAGTTAATGATTAACTTGAATGATCGCTCTGAGTATACAAAAGACTGTATGACTTAGATGATAAAGAATGAATCCTGAGGTATAGCATTTAGTTTCCAGGAAGTCATAAGGAATAAGAAATTGACTTAACGAACATTATAGTTTAATGGTGCAGATAAGTTAAGATAAGTTAGGTTGTGGTACAATCGTAAACTTTGATGGTTGACATATGGGAGCTGGGCTAAATAATTCCTTCAGAGAACGAATGTATATACAAAACTGGCAACCGATCTAACTCATTGTGATGGCAGTGTAGATGAGATGGGGACTTGTTTATTGGTTTTTTGTGGGAAACCACTCAGAGTACCATATGGACTACTAGCAGAGAAGCGATGTGTGATGAGTCCTAGAGAAGTTATAAGAAGAAGATAAGAATGCAAATCATCAATGATGATGAACATTTTGAGTAAGACATCTCCGTATGTCATGAAGCCGTAAACCGATAATGAAAGTTGGTCGATAAACATAGATTGCAAGAATGCAAACCCTAAGAAGTAAATATAAGTTAAAATCAATGCGTAAGTCAAGTATATGACTAATGTAATAACTTGATATTTTTAATATAAATAAATCAGAAATTTTGCATATAATTTTTTATTATTATTATTTTAAAAGAAAGGATATGTGCAAGATAATGTGTATGTATTTATGTGATGAATATAAAATATATTTATTACATGAATGATTACAAATAATTTTATTTTAGAATTATTGATTGTTATAAATTATATTCTTATAATAATTAATTTTACAAAGATAAATATTTTTATTAATTATTTTCCATGAAAATATAATTATTATATTATTTAAATAATATATGAAATGATTACGACATTATTATAATAAATATTTTATTATATGAATTTATTTTTGATTAATTAAGTTAATTATTTAACTTAATTAATAATGGTATGTATATGCAAGAAAATTAGATATGGAATCCAACCCCTAATTTCAGGTTTTGATCAAGGAATGAGAATAATAATATTATATTATTATTTGTCAGTGTTATAGATTTGTGTATTATGTGTGTAAGGTTAATGTATGGAACAGTTTTAATGTTACTGGTAAACCCTAGTTTTGAAGTCAATTGATACTTTAAAACTTGTCTAGTAACTATGCTATGTGATTAATGATATTTATTATAATATTATTTTATTTCAGTGCCGCAAATATGTACTGTATATGTGTTGACTGATAATGTTGGTTAAATTATGTGTATAATGTCAAAACCGTGGTATTAATTGGTTTAACCCTAATTTAAAACTCAAACCGGAGTTTATGGTTGGTAAGAAATTGTGTTATATGATTAATGTTAATTTAGATATTAATTAATATTATTTAGAAACCCTAAATGTTAGAAAACCTAATAGCTAATTAGAAACCCTAAATGCTAACCCTAATTAGCTAATTATAAACCCTAATCATTAAATGGTAAAGTATAATGCTAATTAGTAGACTTTAATGTTCATGTATAATGTAATTAGAAAATATAATTATTTTAGAAAACCTTATTTTCATTTTTAGAAAGCTAAATTTCTATTCTAATTGATAAGTTATTTTTCCCTAATTGTTTATTATAAACCCTAATTGCTAATTTGGTACGCTTAATGATAATTAGTAAAACTTAAACCTAATTATCATGTTTTATGTAATTAAAACCCCTAATCTAATTATGAAACCTTAATTTGAAATTTTAGAAACTAAAAATTTTATTTTATTTTTTAAACCCTAAACTAGAAATGCTATAACTTTGTGCTAAACCTTAGGGTTAAACCCTAAGGGTCAAACCCTAAGGGTTTGCTAAATGACCAATGTGCCATTAAAATTCCAAGCCAATTGACCATTTTGCCCTTATTGCATAATTGAAAATTTCTTGCAAATCTAGCCAAGATGGGAGTTGGTAAACTACCCTAAGACTTTCTTATGCTCTATATGCCAGCACTCAGCTAGTCTAGATCAGCCATTACATTATATCTAACATATATATTGATTGTGAGAGAGAAAAGTCTCATTATTTGCCCCATTTTCTCACAATATTCATCCTTGACCCTCTCTCTCTAAAACCCACGAAATGTATTGCTAGATTAGTTCCATATTGAAGCCCCACTAACACACATCACAAATCAGTAGCCTAGAAATCAAATTTGTTCATTTAAAGGTATAAACCCTAGCTTATAATCTGACCCTTGATCGTGTGTTAGATGTTAGTTTTTATGTATTAAACATGTTGTTAGTAGTATCTAATGATGATCTGGGTTGCTAGATGTTTGATCCATAACATCTAGTGGCTCGGATTTGAAGATTTGCAAAATCTGGAAATTTTATTTTGGATGTTTGACAACCAAATGTCAGACACTATAGATCTTTGCGTTGTTATGTGTTTTTGTTATTTAAGTGTTTGTTCTTGTAGTCTGCTATGAGATCTTTCATCTGGTACAAGAATCAAAGTCAGATCTGTTACAGATTTGAAGTTATGATCGGTCAAAACCCGTTAACCGGACATGACCAGACCATTTCTGGGCAACCCAGAAAGTTTAAATTAACGTCGACAAGATTTTTAAAGCCTAAGATCTGTCAGGTTATATGTTGTTTCATGATGTTGTTATGTCTAGATTCTAGCCTGTTGTATGGACTGTGACGCCCCCAAAATAGGTCCATTCCATCCAACCCATTCTGAGTCGCCAAATATATGGTACGAAAAACAACTACAACTTTTTACAACAATTGTCGTGCAAAATACAACAACACATATCTTTGTGAGTTTGGATACAAATATATACCAATCAGAAGACGTCACAATGACACCTTACATAAAGGTATAGTCAAAAAATTGTTTTAGAAATTAGAATCTTTGGGAAGTGCTCAAGGAACGTATATGGGAGGCCATGCTTTTAGGTTATGGTAGATATCATATGGCCACGAATTATCCTTAGTTGACCCAATAGACGCCAAAAGAAAAAACGAGAAGATTACTATCATATTCTTCCCAATGGTGAGTCTTCTCTTGACATATCATTATCTCCACTTGTCTCTAATTGGGTATTATACTCCAAACAAACACCAAGATTATATAGGTAGTGCTTGTAAATATACTCAAAGAAGTGGATGAGCACAACCATGTCTTATGATAACACGAAGTTTGTATGTCATTAGACATCTTGTATGATAGTGACAAAACACCTTTCCAAAGTTGGGTTCGCCTCACCCTATTTAATTCACCAAAATAACTATTAAATGATGTATAAAATACAACACACTAAAGTCCTCAATAAAATTATTTCCATACTCTTTGGGGAGAACCTCAACAACTATAGACCACCGCTTCTATTCCCTTGTTATCCCCGCTCAACCCAAATACACTTTTATTACACGAAAGGAATTGTGAAACAAAAGGGTGAGCACAACTAGCTCAAGAAAGAATATTATGACTAAAGATAAATAAATTATCAATAGTCTTCATCAATGAATAAATCGTAGATTTAGAACATATGGTAGATGATAAAACTTTTCAACCATAGTTACAAATGAATGAGCAATCCATTAAAAGAGTCAAATAGACTATAAAGTCTATTGTCTTCACCACGTTAAAAGTCCACCAACAATATTTTATCCTCAGTAACATCAATCAACAGTTCCTTTCCACAATCATATGAATAACTCATAATCATAATTGTGATTCTAAATTCCTCTTCTCATCCGGGACGAAGATAATTTTCATCACCGTCTTTACCCGAAACATCAAATATCATGGTTATACCAAATCACGCCCTGCTTCATAATCATACTAAAAATTCATCTTTGCACCACGGGCCAAAGATATTCATCAACAGTTCATCTTTACACTACAGGCTAAAGATATTCAACAACAGGTCATCTTTGCATTACGAGCCAAAGATATTCATCAATAATTCATCTTTGCACTACAGGCTAAGATATTCATCAACAAGTCATCTTTGCATTACGAGCAAAAGATATTCATCAATAATTCATCTTTGCACTACAGGCTAAGATATTCATCAACAAGTCATCTTTGCACAACGAGCCAAAGATATTCATATATCAAAGAAATACATAATCATGTTGATCAATTCACCCTTGCACTTAAGCTAAAAATATTCAATTGTAAATTCAATGGTCATGATCATACCAGTCAACAATTCAACTTTTTTGACCATCGCCCAAAGAGACCTATGGTCACGATCATACCAATAATCTACCCATCTTTACACTCAAGTCAAAGAGAAATATCATCATTAGGGTTATAAGAATGTTATATAAAAATAATATAATCAAAACATGGTTTTAATTTCAAGAGTAAGATTCATAAATCAACGATAATTTGGTCGGAGAAGAAACCAATTTGTCGTGAATAGTACCCCAAGTATTCGTATACATAGTACCGTGATACGTGCATAAACCTCCTCGATACGAAAAGATAAAGTTTCATAATAAAATTCATATCCATATTTATAACACCTTAATCCAAATGTTATAAATCACTTAGAAATCTCATAATCTAATATTATTAATATTATAATAATATTTTAATCATTTCTTAAACTTATAAACAATTTAATTAAATTATTTACACTTTACTAATTAATGCATTTAATCATCATAAAATGCCAAACTCATAAGATTTCATCACCAATAACCAAAACCCTCATCAAAAATCAGATATACCTCATATATGATTCTCAAGCCATAAAATCATATTTTCAATTTTCATACTTCACATAACATATTTAATTCATTTACTCATAACTAGAATATTTTCATGAAAATACCAAATCAGTTCCAAAAATATTTCTTTTCTGGGATTTAGCATAACATAGTCCCATATTGAACATATATTTTCTCTAAATTTTAAAATTCATTTACTATTTTTCATATGGCCAAAACCACCGAATATTTAAACATTTATCATAAATTATACTTTTATCCAAAAATTCTGAACTTTACATGGTATACTGATATTATATAGATGTACTCCCAATAAAAATTTCATCAATTTTGGAGTTAATCACAAGGAGTTATAAGCGGTTACTTTTAAAATAGTCTTTTCTCATAAAATTCACATCTCTCAATCTATACATACAAAAATTGCCATTTTTGGACACAATATATAAAACTCATCAAATTATCATTTCAAATTTTTCCAGAATTTTTGAAGGTTCAGAAAAATTTTGAAACTAAAAACATAATAACCCTTAAAATCTCTTACTATCCCTTACCTCAAAAGAGCAGTACTTCTGACTAGAATAACGCTGAACGAACTTGCACCGTATAGCAATACTCAAAGTATACTCAAAATACTCACAAGAATACGCTCGATAATATAGAGAGAGAAAACTTTAGTTTCTGGTGTGATTTTCAATTCTAACCTAAGCTCTCTATTTATAGGAAAATGCTTAGAACACCAAAGCAGAAAATTGAATATAATATTAATATAATTATACAAATTTTCCTTAGCCCACCTTTTGGTCAAAAACACCAGCCACACATGTTAATGATGTCCAAAAAAATACAAAAAACGTTTTTCTAACAAAAATAATTTAAACTCCAAAAATCAATTCACACCCGATATATAATTGAAACTTCAATAATTCACAATAAATAGCTCTTTTATCAGAAAATTCGAATCTCGCGACTTTTTATAGGAAATTCAATTCTCTACAACTTTGCGAGAATAAAGTTTTTCCAAATTCCAAACAAAAAATTAACCGAAATCCACAAACGGACGATTTTACGATTATATAATCAAATTTCACCAAGAAATGGGGTCCAATTTACATGTTTAACATGTTTTAAACATTTATTGTAACAAAAATATTCTTCCTCCTCATATACTCATATATTCCACATTCACTATAAAAATATCACCATTATTATATTATTAAAATAATATATTTAAATGAATTATTTTATCGAGAAAAGATAAAATATTAATTTTCAACAATTGTCACTTTAAAAATTTTCTCCATATATATCCACATAAAATAAATATTTTTCTCATCATAAAAATCAATAATTAATTATTCACAAATAATATTACATAATCACAATATTAACAACCAGACAGTTCCCAGGAAAGAGGGGGCTTTCCAATAAGAATTCTCCTTACTGACGCGCAATTAGGTGACTAAACCTCTCCTTAGACAGAACTTTCTAGGCATTGCCAATAATGTTATCCAATAATATTATTCAGATAATATGAATTATGGCTCCGATAATGAAAAATATTGTGCCGTGACAATTATTGAAACAACAATAATATAAAATATCAACATAGCAATTATTGAATCAATAAAATAAAATATTGAACAGTATTTACTGTAACAATTATTGAGTAATGCCTTCTTACGAAAAAAAATTATCATGCTTCATGAATAGTAACTCGTGAATAGTAACTCATGAATAGTAACTCGTGAATAGTAACTCATGAATAGTAACTCGTGAATAGTAACTCATGAATAGTAACTCATGAATTAAAAAAAAATTAAAAAAATTGAATACTTTTATTTCATAAAATTCGGGGTCTTACATGGACTATATATATGTGCTTTTAAAACATTAAAACAGTCATCCAATCAAGTGTAGGGGATGGTCAAAGTGGTTGGATTGACCACGAAAACAATTTTCTGGAATTTCCAGAAAGTTCAAGAACGCTATCTCTGACAGACTTTGACCTTAATGGATCTAGCTATTATGATGTTGTTAGATCCACTTTATATGTTAGTTATGTTAACTTGCATTCTGGTTATATATTTAAGTCTTGAAATCATTCAAATAAGACCTGTGGAGGAATTTATAAGGATCGAAAGTGGGCATCTAAGACTGTTCTTCAATTCTGGAAAACCCAGAAATTGAAGAACATGTCTGACAATGTTTTTGAGAGCTAATAACTCTCTGATCTTTTGTGTTATGGCCATGATATTGATTTCTATTGATAGTATTACATTATTTCTATACGATGTGATCATTAGATAGACTAGAAACATCATATACTGATTGTTACACTTGGTCAAAGTAGTGACCTTGTTAACTATCATGCATTTCTGGGCAGCTCTAGAGCAGATCAAGAACACCTATAGCGACAGGCTTATAGGGCCCTTTAGTGACAAATATTTTTGAAAATTAATTATTTTAATTAAATAAATAGAAAAAAATTATTTTTAATTATGAAAAATACAAAATAAATTCCTAAAAATTATTTTAATGTACGAAAATTAGTTTTTAATTATTTTAAGTATATTTCATAAATATTTAATATTTTTGGAATATTAATGGTATTTAATTTATTTAATTGTAATATTAAATAAATTATTTAAAAATAATTTTAATACTTGAAAAATTATTTAAAATTATATTATGTTATAGGAAAATATTTTAAGTTATTTTCTATGACTTTTAATATTTTGTGATGAAATTTTATTAATAAATTAATATTAATGATATTTAAGTTATTTATTAAATGTATTAAATAAATTATGAAAATAGAATTAATGATTAAAAAATCATTTAAAGTATTATAGGAAATATTTTAAGTTATAAAATATAACTTTTAATATTTATAGGATAATTTCATTATTAATTTAATATTAATGATATTAAATTTATTTAATAATTACATTAAATAAATAGTTTAAAATAGTTTTATTTATTTAAAAATCATTTAAAAGGGATATGAATGAATTAAAAATATTTTTATGTTATAATTAATAACTTTTAATATTTTGATAAGTAATGCATTAATAATTAAATATTAATGGTAATTATTTAAAAATGATTTTAAATGTTTTAAAAATCATTTATGGGTAATATAAATGTTTTAAAAATATTTTGAGTTAATATAAATAACTTTGATATTTTTCTCAATGGTTTCATTAATACTTTAATATTAATTAAATATTAATGATAATAGAATTGTTTGATATTTAAATTATTTAATAATGATTTCAGTGTTTGAAATTCATGATAAATTATAATAAATATTTATTAAGTCATTTAAAATTACATGACTGATATTTACAGATAGTGAACTTCGATATAGAGTCTTAGACTCGATAATTACCAGATAAAGCCGCTTTTCATGACGCCGATATGTTTTAAAATTGATCTAGATTTATATGATTTGCTCTCGTATATGTGTGTTTTGTGATTCATACGATCGCAAAGCATGTGTGACAATGTGATTAGGTTATGTGCTGACTGCTATAAGCAGTACTATGTGTTATAATATATTGTTCTAATCGGACGAATGATCTAATTAATGATAGGTTTCGGTATGAAAGATAAATCTAAGTTGAGTACTGTAAGCAACAGACCAGGCAAGTATCCTACCTTTGCATTTCCTTTATGCAATGGATATGAGTAAGAAAATTTCAAAATTATATTATTATTATGCTATATTATTAAACCTATTGTGATATATTCTATATCTGATCATTGTTTATCAACATGATATTATATTATATAATTCAGATATATATTCTGTTCGTTAATTTCTAAACATGGTTATACAAGTGTCCCCACTTGGATAATTATTGTATTTAATCACATGTTGATATATATATATATATATATATATATATATATATATATATATATATATATATATATATATATATTGAACTACCCCAGTATGAATACAGTAAAAGCCGTCTAAGCTATTTGACCTAGCTAGACAAATATTTAAAAATATAGTTGAATATGATAAAACCCTTTTGTATCCAATCAAATTATTTTGATTCAGATTCCTAACTAATTATGAACATCCCGAACATGGGAAAATTTTTATGCGCCAAGGCGGACAAAGGATGAGCGATAATATCGTTCTAGCAATGTAGTATTGATCAATAGAGGTACACCCTCGTGCCCGTAAGTTATGACGGTTTGCAGATGAAGTTCTGTCTAACCTTTTCGAAAATAGAAAACAATGTTCATAATCTGTCGACTACCCTATATATATAGTCAATACGTAGTTTCAAAAAACTTTGATATAGAAATAATATATGGTTATGATTGGTTCAGTTTACTTCACAACTATTGATCTGTTGTAGAAGTGATGTACAAAGAAAACATTTAATTCTTTCAGCCAAGTATATTTATAATTGTTATTACTTGTTGGGCACTCAAAATATCTATACTCCCACCACCAATATCTCGATATGGTGTTTACAAAAAAATCAACATAATGCTTTTAAATCTATACACCCATGGTATCTCGATTATAAGATTACATTAAATAGAGGGACTATCGATATAATTCTCATAGATTCAAGATTCACAAGATATCCCATAACAATTGGTAATTCTCAAGAGAACTATTACTGTGTTTGGATACCCTCACTTGAATATATGAACTGTATCTGTGACTAGAGTCTATCTATCCAAAATTCAGAGTATCAGTAATAACATGAACAGTCCATATTACTAATACCCTCACCCAGATGTATAGTTTAAGCCAACGAATTTATACTATCATATCGATAGTAACTACTTATCTGAAATCCAGAGTATTAATAACAACATGAACAGTCCATGCTATTAATACCCTCACTCAGCTAAATAGTTCCCAAGGATCTCAACTAGATTCGAAGAAGTCTAATTTTACATCTATATATGTAAGAACACACGGTTGCGAAAATAAAAGATGTTATATATATATATATATATATATATATTAATATTAAGATTACATACATGATTCTCATAACGAGTTCTTATTACAAGGTATTCAAACAAACAAGAATATAATCTAATCTATGTAGGGACGCTTCCTTTATCTACTCCGAAGTTCCAAGATTACCATCTAAAACCGCAAGGGAATAATTTGCAAGGGTGAGCTATGACATGCTCAAAGAAGTTGTGTATTTATAACAATATAGGATTTGAAGAAATATAACAATTCAAAATTCAACTGATAGTTGTTACCATTTCTGGATTTCTCTAATTTCAACCATTTCTGGAATTTTTCTTATTTATATCAGTCACAAAGACTTAGAAATTTTGTTCAGATGTGAGATAGGGAATCAGCCTATTCAACATCCTAGGAGTATGCATATCACCTACAGTGTTCAAGATACACAAAAATTACTGTCAATATATGAATTGACTAAACTTTGCTCCCTTACGGGATACTCAACCTCAGTATAAGATTGTCTTACCAAAACAATTTGGTTTGACACAACAGTTTATGCTCAATAAACAATATCATATGGATAAACAATTCATTTCTTAGTTATGCTGGAACTATAGCAATAACTTTTCAATAATAAGGTAATTCAATTGTAGGTGTAGGATATTATATCAACAACATATCAAGATAAAAAAAATCTTGTCAAACAATAAGCAGGGTTTAAGAAATTTGCTTTATAAGAGATTTAAGGATAGAGAACTTGCTCAAGATCGCGAGATCGATTCCAAGTTATGCTATTCAAACGTTAATAAGTACCTACGATATTCATATATATAAATCTAACACGTTAATATTGATAACAATATCCAATTATAACATTTATATAATATCGGGTTAGATTTAATAGGGTTTAGTATTTAATACCTTTGTTATATGGACTAAATTTTATTTATAACATTTATTTATCCATTATAATAAATTTTAAAATATTTAAAATATTTATTTATCCTTTAAATGATTTTTAAATCATTTATTTCTATTTATAAGTAACTAATATTTACCTAAAATTTTACAAAAACATTGATTATTATTATTAAATAATTTATATTCATTTATTATAATTTTTATATCATTAATAATATTTTTCCATAATTATTTAGTATTTATAAATAATTATTCTAATTTCTTTATTAATAAGTTAATTATTAATAATATCAAAATAATATAAAATAATTATTAAATTTATGTAAAAATATCAGAATTTATTTATAATAATTTAATATAATTTTTAAAACTATTTTTATAATTATTTATATTTATTTATTAATTATTTCTAATTTTTTATAATTTATTTTTAAAGAAAATAATTTATGTCTGTCGCTAAAGCCCTATAGTGACAGAAAGTGTCGCTGTAGGTGTTCTTGAGTTTTTGGGCAGCGATTTGGTCGTGGTCGAGTGATCACTTTGACCATTAAATAACTAGCTACTGGTAATGATTTTCAGTTTGGTCAAGCATTGATGTTATAGTACTCATACAATAGTACAACATGAAATAAATCATAGACTCTAACTTACACATAACAAGAAGTTATAGAAGCTCAAAGTCATTGTCAGAGTTGTTCTTGGGTTTTTGGGTAACCCAGAACAGAAGTCATGGCCGGTCAACGGTTTTGTGGCTTAAATATCTTCGATTCTGTGTATTAGATGTGTATTTTGCTTGTTGTAATATATAGTATATATGTCAGGGTACATATATATAACATTACCAGGAACAGATCATAACTCTAAGGTCTCTAAATTGGCTGGTCAAAGTACAGCTAGATGCTGTTCTTCATGTTCTTCAGCTTTTGGAAAAAACCCGAAAAACTTCGGTTATGCTCGGTCAACGATTTTGACCAATAATTCCAGTAAACCTATACGTTGTTTGTTCAATTAAAGATCATAGATATGTAGTATGTATAACAGGGTACTAATCTATAACAAAAAAACTTAAACAATTAACAATCGAAGACGATTAAACGAATTCGATCAAAGTAGTTTGCTTCGATTGTTTCTTGAGTTTTCTGGGCAAACCCAGAAAACCAACATCCGTGAACGGTCAACCCACTTTGACTTCTTATAACTTGAAATCTACGGTTCAACTGAACCTGTTTTCTTTTCCAGATTAAAGACCTACTAACAGGCTACAAATACCAATCGATTAACAGACCAAAACATAAACACACACGAATCTACAAGCCCTGACATTCGGCTGTCAGACCAAGTTTTACAAAATTTCCAGATTTCATAAAACACTTAATTAAGTCATCTAGATGTTATGAAAACGTGTTCTACCAATCTAACATACTTTCTAACATCCTAATACATAATTCTAAACATCTAAACAACAAATCTAACATAAGATCAAAGAGCAATTTATGAACTAGGGTTTGCACCTTTTCTTGAGCAATTTGTGATTCTAGCTTCTGATGTTGTTGTTGCTATCACCCAGGCTTGATTTGGTAGGTTTATAAGTGTATCTAGGCTTTGAGAATTTGTGAGTTTGCTCAGCCCTAAGGTTCCTATTTATAGAATTCTTTAACTTGGCTTTTTGGTCATTTTTCCACCTACTTGCCTCTATAAAGATCTGATTTGTGACTCTTCTGCTGCTTGGGAGTTTGAAAGCATGTCATGTGATGTTTTGGAACTTGAAATGGTGACTCCCAACCTACTTGTGAGCTAGTTGATCAAATTAGTAGCTTAATTAGGTTTAAATCTTCACTAATCTTGATTAGGGTTTTGTTTCTAATGATTAGGAATGTTAATTAATGTTAATTAGTACCTAATTGAAGTTTACTAACCATGATTAGGTGTTAAGATAAGCTAATTAGGGTTAGATTAGCTAATTAGGGTTTAATTTATAAATTAGGGTTAGGGTTTTTCTAATTAGGGTTAGGGTTTGTTAACCTAAATTTCTTAATAATCATAACAAACACGACAAAGCGTTTTGTCAGTGTAAGCATGACAAAGCAACTTGTCAAAATAATTTTACCGAAAAGTCCGAATAGAGAAAAAAAAAATTAAGCACGAGGTGTCAAGCACGACGTTTTTCAGACAAAAATTTATTTGGTCAAATTTTTAAAACCAAGTATATATTAACACATAACACATTCAGAACAGAGAAATTTTATTTATATAATAGGATTTTACACTTATTAGGGTTTTGGGTTTTTACATTCACCTCTACTAATAAGAATTTCGTCCTCGAAATTACAGTATGTGTTAAGTAAATAATTGAGGATAATTCTTGCTCATTTTATCTTCAAGCTCCCATGTAGCTTCTTCAACATTCTAATTTCTCCAAATTACTTTGACCGATGCTATCACTTTATTTCTCGTGACTTGCTCTTTACTATTCGACGATCCGCATGCATGTTTCCTCTACATAAGAAAGATCTTCCTCTATTTGGATTGGCTCATATTGTATAACGTGTTTATAATCGGTTTATATGGTCGTAATACTGGACACATGAAACACATTATGAATATGATTTAACTCAGGAGGTAGTGCTATTTCATAAGCAACTTCACCAACCCTTCTCAAAATTTCAAAAGGTCCAATGAATCTCGGACTTAATTTTCCTTTCTTTCCAAAACGTATCTTGCCTTTCCAAGGAGATACTTTCAAGAATACGTGACTTCCTACGTTAAAGTTTCGTTGTTGATTGATGTGGATCGGTATTTTTTTTTGTCGATCTTGAGATGCTTGTAATCGTTGACGAATAATTTTGATAGTTTCAGTTGTTTGTTGAATTATCTCAGGTCCTAACATTTGTCTTTCCCCGACTTCATCCCAACATAAAGGTGTTCTACATTTACGTCCATATAAAGCTTCATAGGGTGGCATACCTATGCTAGCATGATAACTATTGTTATAGGCAAATTCACTAAGGGTAATCGATCTTCCCAACTTCCTTTGAAGTCTATAATACAAGTTCTCGACATATCTTCTAATGTTTGTATAGTTCTCTCACTCATCCATCGATTCATGGATGATAAGTCAGTACTTAATCTTAGTTGTGTTCCTAAGTGTTTCTGAAGGCTTTTCCAAAAATTAGAAGTAAATCTTGGATCTCGATCTGATACTATGGACACAGGTACTCCATGCCTAGAGATAATTTCATTGATGTAAAGTTTGGCAAGGTAATCTAGGTTATGAGTAATCTTAATAGGTAAAAAGTGAGCTGATTTTGTTAAATGGTCAACTATTACCCAAATGGCATTATGGCCCTTTTGTGTAGCTGGAAGACCAACAACAAAATCCATAGTTATATGTTCCCACTTCCACTCGAGAATTGGTAAGGGTTGAAGTAAACCACTCGGCTTTTGATGCTCAACTTTAACCCTTTGACACGTGAGACATTTACTTACCCATTCAAATATTTCTCTTTTCATGTTCGACCACCAAAAGTGTCGACTTAAATCTTTATACATTTTTGTACTTTGCCAGATATATATGGCAAATTTAGAATTATGAGCTTCGTTTAAAATTTCATCTTTTAAAGCTTGGTTTAACTAAACCCGATTCTATTTTCATATCTTATTATTCCATCCGCATCTATTCAAAATTTATTATACTTATCATGTGTTGAATTAGATTTAAACTTCCGACATTCTTCATCCTTCTCCTCATATCTCTTTAACTTTATAAAGCGTAGATGAAAAACTCCTTCTAAAATATATAATTTTTGGGTAGAGGTAGTTGGACATTCCACCTCAATTTCTAACTTTTCAAAGTCTTTTATTAACCTATTATTGGTGGTTAATACATTCAATTTTTCCTGATTCTTTCTACTTAACGCATCGCCTACAACATTGGCCTTACCGGATGATATAAGATTTCACAATCAAAATCCTTTATCGATTCTAACCATCGCCTCTCTTTTAAATTTAATTCCTTTTGTGTAAAAATATATTTTAGACTTTTTATGATCTCAGATATATATCTCTTGCACTTCTCCCCATACAAGTAATGTCTCCAAATTTTTAGAGCAAAAACTACCGCGGCTAACTCTAAATCATGAGTAGGATACCTCTTCTCATAATCTTTGAGTTGTCGTGATGCATAAGCTATCACTTTCCCATGTTGCATCAACACACACCCTAAACCTCTGTGTGATGCGTCACTATATACTACAAGGCCTCCTGTATCATCTGGTAAGGATAACACTGGAGCCATGCTCAGTCGCTTCTTCAACTCTTGGAAGCTTTCCTCACATTTATCTGTCCAGACGTATTTCACCGTCTTTCGAGTTAAATTGGTTAATGGGGTTGCTATTTTTGAAAAATCTTTTATAAACCGTCGATAATAACCCGCTAAACCGAGAAAACTTCATACTTCTGTTGGAGTTGTTGGTTGTTCCCAATTCACAACCGTTTTGATCTTAGCTGGATCTACAGATATTCCATTCTTATCAATTATATGACCTAAAAATTGAACTCTCTTCAACCAGAATTCACACTTGGAAAACTTTGCATAAAGTTATTCCTTTCGTAATATTTCCAATACGACTCTCAAGTGTTTAGAATGCTCTTCCCGTGTTTTCGAGTATACCAGAATATCATCGATAAACACTACAACAAATTTGTCCAAGCATGGTTTAAACACTCGATTCATTAAATCCATAAATGTTGCCGGTGCATTTGTTAATCCAAAAGACATTACAAGAAATTCATAATGTCCATAGCGTGTCCTAAACGCTTTTTTTTAAGACATCCTCCTTTCTTACCTTTAATTGATGATAACCTGTTCTAAGGTCAATTTTTGAAAAATGTTCAACCCCTTTTAATTGGTCAAACAAATCATCAATCCTTGGTAAAGGATATTTATTTTTAATAGTTAACTTATTTAGCTCCCTATAGTCTATACATAATCTCATAGTTCCATCCTTCTTCTTTACAAATAGAACTGGTGCTCCCCAGGGTGAAACACTAGGTTGTATGTACTTTTTATCTAAGAGTTCCTGTAATTGAATAAGTAACTCTTTCAGTTCTATAGGTGCCATTCTGTACGGTGCCTTAGAAACTGGCGCCGTTCCTGGTGCAAGATCAATGACGAACTCAATTTCCCTATCTGGAGGCAAACCTGGTAAGTCATCCGAAAATACATCGAGAAAATCTTTAACTATAGGTATTTGATCTAGTTTTACTCCTTCCTGTCGAGTATCAACTATATAGGCCAAATATCCTAAACAACCCTTTTTAAGTAATCTTTCTGCCTGAACTATAGTCAAACATCGAGATTGCTTAGGTGAACAACTACCGTTGAACACTACCTTTGACTTCGAAGCAGTCAAAAGGTTTATACGTTTTTGATGACAATCAATCATCGCGTTATGATTAACTAACCAATCCATTCCTAGAATTACATCAAATTCTCCCAACTTAATTGGTATCAAATCTACCTTAAAATTATGTCCTTTTATTACCACACTACAGTTTCTGAAAATAGTCTTAACCAAAATTTTTTCATTATTAGCAATTTCTACACAAAATGGTTTGTCTAAATTTTCACAAGGCGTATTCAAGTTTGTAGAGAAATTTCTAGACACAAACTAACATGTAGCACCAAAATCGAATAACACATATGCATTTAAAGTGTTGATAGGGATGATACCTGTCACCACGTCCTGTGAAGCAACAACATCCCTCACCGACATATTAAATGTTCTCGCGGTAGGTCGATTCTGAACTCCAACTGCAGCTACTGTTGATTGATTATTCTCTGGTATTCTAACCCCTTTTCCTCCTTGATACTTAGGTTTGGGACAGTTCTTAGAAAAATGGTCCAATGAACCACAATTAAAACATTTATTTTTCCTTGGAAGAGGACACTGTGGAAAATAATGTCCCGACTGTCCACAATTAAAACATTTGTTAAGAAGACATTCTCCTCTATGTTTCTTACCACAATTAGGACAAGGTTTAATAATATTATTACTAAAGTTGTTATTAGTATTTCCTATCTTTTTCCCCGAGTTGTTAGAAAAAGAATTATCCCATTTACGCTTGTTATTAAACCCACCTGAACTGGGTTCTGTCCTAATTTTCCCTTTTTCATTCTGACTTCTCTTGTCCTGATGAAATTTAGTAAGACTTTCATTCTCACTTTCGGCTATAGTGGCCTTCTCTAGTATTTCAGAGAAAGTTTTTATTTGAAGTACTGACAATCTACTCTAAATCTGAGGTTTTAAACCCTCCTGAAACCTACGAGTCTTTCTAAGTTCAATGGTTACTTGATGTGGAGCAAACCTGGATAGTTCATTAAACTTAGCTGTATACTGGGTTACAGTAAGATCTCCTTGTTTTAAGTCCAGAAATTTTATTTCCATTCGGTCTTTCAGGGATTGGGAAAAATAGTTTTCAAAGAACAACTCTTTAAATCTATCCCAAGGAACAATTTCAGTTTCTACCCGACCTTTGGTTGATTCCCACCAATAATTAGCCTCACTCTTCAAGAAAAAGGTTGCAAAAGTTGTCTTTTGGTTATTACTAACATTGGTCACTAGAAAGAATTTCTCTATCTCGTAAATCCAAATCAGTGCATCTACAGGTTCTAATGTACCTTTAAATTAATGTGGTCCAACTAATTTAAAGTCTTTAAAAGTTGTGTTCTGGTTCACAGATCTATTTACAACTCTTAGCATTAGGTCTACTAACTCCTGGGTAGAATTATCATCATTCATTTCTCTTTGGGGTCATCTTGTTGGTGGCATGATTCTATATAAACCAATAAAATTCACATAAGAATTTGAGTAACACAACATATTGTTTATTTTATATATCACAATAGTATTACACAACAACTTCATAATTGAACATATTACTATTTTACAAAGTACTGATTACATTACAAACTTTGAATGCTTCTTTATTATACTAATACAAATCATTCAACCACCTATACTATTCTCTAGAATTCATTGATATCATCAAAGGAATCCTGGATCATGTGACAAACCACAGATCGATCGATGAGATAAGTCGTCTTCTTCTCCTCTACCGGATATCGAACTACACTGTACACAAAATCATTAAAAGTATCTCGAACACCCAGAGATGTTTTAAGAAGCCTTGACTGAATTTCCTTTCTGCCCCTTTGTGCATGGTGCAGTTGTACTTTTAGTCGTTGACTATGTCCTCTCTCATGCTGTAGCATTCCCTCAGCTATATCAGCCCTAAACCTCATCTTATTACCCTCATATTCTGTTGTTTTTAGCAGTGATGCCATTGCCTCATCATGCTCATCAATTCTCATTAATTGTCCTGCCACTGGATCCTCTTCTTCCTCAGCATCTAACAATTGTTGATCATGAAGTAATTCCTCATCTTCTGCATCACTGGCTATGTATGACTCTATTTGTGGTGGATTATTGGCTATTACCATTTCCTCAAAGATTGAGTTGGCCATCTATAAAAGAAAACTCCTTTAATATCTTGTATAGAAATTTACACAACATAATAATTTTAATGTTATATTTTATATGTACTTTTAAAATTTTTACTTGACTCAAAGACTATATACTAAGATTTCTCTTCCTTATATATATATAGCCTTAAGCTTTGATACCAAAATTATAACGCCCCCATATCTATACTCCCACAATATCTCGATATGGTGTTTACGAAAAAATCAACATAATGCTTTTTTAAATCTATACACCCATGGTATCTCGATTATAAGATTACATTAAATAGAGGACTATCGATATAATTCTCATAGATTCAAGATTCACAAAGATCCCATAACAATTGGTAATTCTCAAGAGAACTATTACCGTGTTTGGATACCCTCACTTGAATATATGAACTCATATCTGTGACTAGAGTCTATCTATCCAAAATTCGTAGTATCAAGAATAACATGAATAAATCCATATTACTAATACCCTCACCCGGATGTATAGTTTAAGCCAACAAATTTATACTATCGTATCGATAGTAACTACTTATCTGAATCCAGAGTATTAATAACAACATGAACAAATCCATGCTATTAATACCCTCACTTAACTAAATAGTTCCCAAGGATCTCAACTAGATTCAAGAAGTCTAATTTTACATCTATATATGTAAGAACACACGGTTATGAAAAATAAAATGTGTATATATATATATATATTAATATTAAGATTCGATTACATGATTCTCATAACGAGTTCTTATTACAAGGTATTCAAACAAACAAGAATATAATCTAATCTATGTAGGGACGCTTCCCTTTATCTACTCCGAAAGTTCCGGGATTACCATCTAAAACGCGCAAAGGGAATAATTTGCAAGGGTGAGCTATGACATGCTCAAAGAGTTTGTATTTATAACAATATAGGATTTGAAGAAATATAACAATTCAAATTTCAACCGATAGTTGTTACCATTTCGGATTTCTCTAATTTCAACCATTTCGAATTTTTCTTTATTTCATCATCACAAAGACTTAGAAATTTTGTTCAGATGTGAGATAGGGGATCAGCCTATTCAACATCCTAGGAGTATGCATATCACCTACAGTGCTCGAGATACACTAAAATTACTGTCAATATATGAATTGACTAAACTTCGCTCCCTTACGGGATACTCAACCTCAGTATAAGATTGTCTTACCAAAACAATTTGGTTTGACACAACAGTTTATGCTCAATAAACAATATCATATGGATAAACAATTCATTTCTTAGTTATACTGGAACTATAGCAATAACTTTTCAATAATAAGGTAATTCAATTGTAGGTGTAGGATATTATATCAACAGCATATCAAGATAAAAAAAATCTTGTCAAACAATAAGCAGGGTTTAAGAAATTTGCTTTATAAGAGATTTAAGGATAGAGAACTTGCCTGAGCGTAGATCAGTCAAGTTATGCTATTCAAACGTTAATAAGTACCTACGATATTCATATATATAAATCTAACACGTTAATATTGATAACAATATCCAATTATAACATTTATATAATATCGGGTTAGATTTAATAGGGTTTAGTATTTAATACCTTTGTTATATGGACTAAATTTTATTTATAACATTTATTTATCCATTATAATAAATTTTAAAATATTTAAAATATTTATTTATCCTTTAAATGATTTTTAAATCATTTATTTCTATTTATAAGTAACTAATATTTACCTAAAATTTTACAAAAACATTGATTATTATTATTAAATAATTTATATTCATTTATTATAATTTTTATATCATTAATAATATTTTTCCATAATTATTTAGTATTTATAAATAATTATTCTAATTTCTTTATTAATAAGTTAATTATTAATAATATCAAAATAATATAAAATAATTATTAAATTTATGTAAAAATATCAGAATTTATTTATAATAATTTAATATAATTTTTAAAACTATTTTTATAATTATTTATATTTATTTATTAATTATTTCTAATTTTTATAATTTATTTTTAAAGAAAATAATTTTTGTCTGTCGCTAAAGCCCTACAGTGACAGAAAGTGTCATTGTAGGTGTTCTTGAGTTTCTGGGCAGCGATTTGGTCGTGGTCGAGTGATCACTTTGACCATTAAATAACTAGCTACTGGTAATGATTTTCAGTTTGGTCAAGCATTGATGTTGTAGTACTCATACAATAGTACAACATGAAACAAATCATAGACTCTAACTTACACATAACAAGAAGTTATAGAAGCTCAAAGTCATTGTCAGAGCTGTTCTTGGGTTTCTGGGTAACCCAAAACAGAAGTCATGGCCAGTCAACGGTTTTGTGGCTTAAATATCTTCGATTATGTGTATTAGATGTGTATTTTGCTTGTTGTAATATGTAGTATATATGTCAGGGTACATATATATAACATTACCAGGAACAGATCATAACTCTAAGGTCTCTAAATTGGCTGGTCAAAGTACAGCTAGATGTTGTTCTTCATGTTCTTCAGTTTTCTAGAAAACCCAGAAAACTCGGTCATGCTCGGTCAACGGATTTTGACCAATAATTCCAGTAAACCTATACGTTGTTTGTTCAATTAAAGATCATAGATATGTAGTATGTATAACAGGGTACTAATCTATAACAAAAACTTAAACAATTAACAATCAGAAGACGATTAAACAGGTCGGTCAAAGTAGCCGGTTCGACTGTTCTTGAGTTTTCTGGGCAAACCCAGAAAACCAACATCCGTGAACGGTCAACCCACTTTGGATCTTATAACTTGAAATCTACGGTCAACCGAACTCCGCTTTCTTTTCCAAATTAAAGACCTACTAACAAAGCTACAAATATCAATCGATTAACAGACCAAAACATAAACACACACGAATCTACAAGCCCAGACATTCGGCTGTCAGACCAAGTTTTACAAAATTTCCAGATTTCATAAAACACTTAATTAAGTCATCTAGATGTTATGAAAACGTGTTCTACCAATCTAACATACTTTCTAACATCCTAATACATAATTCTAAACATCTAAACAACAAATCTAACATAAGATCAAAGAGCAATTTATGAACTAGGGTTTGCACCTTTTCTTGAGCAATTTGTGATTCTAGCTTCTGATGTTGTTGTTGCTATCACCCAGGCTTGATTTGGTAGGTTTATAAGTGTATCTAGGCTTTGAGAATTCGTGAGTTTGCTCAGCCCTAAGGTTCCTATTTATAGAATTCTTCAACTTGGCTTTTTGGTCATTTTTCCACCTACTTGCCTCTATAAAGATCTGATTTGTGACTCTTCTGCTGCTTGGGAGTTTGAAAGCATGTCATGTGATGTTTTGGAACTTGAAATGGTGACTCCCAACCTACTTGTGAGCTAGTTGATCAAATTAGTAGCTTAATTAGGTTTAAATCTTCACTAATCTTGATTAGGGTTTTGTTTCTAATGATTAGGAATGTTAATTAATGTTAATTAGTACCTAATTGAAGTTTACTAACCATGATTAGGTGTTAAGATAAGCTAATTAGGGTTAGATTAGCTAATTAGGGTTTAATTTATAAATTAAGGTTAGGATTTTGCTAATTAGGTTAGGGTTTGTAATCTAGGATTGTTAACCTAAATTTCTTGCTAATCCTAAAGCACTAGCAAGCAACTTGTCAAAATAATTTTGTTTTTGTCGAAAAAAAGCACACGAGATGCAAAGCACTTGTCAAAATAATTTTATTTGAAAAAATCCAAGAATATAGAAAAAAAAATAAGCACGAGAGGTGTCAAGGGACGCACGCGTTTTTAGGACAAAAAATTTATTTGGTCAAATTTGTAAAACCAAGTATATATTAACACATAACATTGTTAGCAGAGAAAGAAATTTTATTTATATAATGATTTTTACTTACTTACGAGTCTTATTAGGGTTTTTGGTTTTATCCTTAGTGGTGGATAAAAGTCATTCTTGTAAGATGGAATGAATAATGTATTTATCATTATTTATAATGAACAAGGTTATAAGGTTATAGAAACTGGGATTTGAGAATGTATGTTGTTATATTGATTATATAATGATGTATGTTTGGAAGAAGATGTACTCGTGATACACGAAATCCGGGTGTGAAGATAGACCGGATTTTGGAGCGTTACAGGTTAGTATTAGAGCTGATAGGTTATAAACCTTAGGTATGAGTACCTAAGACTATAATCATAGAAAGAAAGAAGGTATCATAGTGAATCGTAGTAACAGATGAGCTGTTAAACGATGAATGATTTATAGCTAATGCTATGAATAAATGGTACTATGAAGTAGTACGGGAAGAAGAACTCAGATTGAGTTGTGAGGGATAGCATACGAATTAAAGAAAATTCGTATTATGTAAAGAGAAATTTCGAAGTTATAAAATTTTAATTGAGGACTCATGTGATAGCTGAGTTGTATGAACCTTTATTAGGAGCAGAGGTTTGTACTTGGTGTAACAACCACTCAGTTTATTACAGTGATAATCATTAGAATTGGTCGCGCTGTCAATATGTATGTGAAGATAAGGTGAATCTTTTCTCATGTATATTCTTGATAGGTAGAGAAAGATAAGGTAGGTGCGTGTTCTTGAAACTCATACTTATGGTAAGTTCGTGACTTATAATCATATGGTATGTTTTTGAACTTCTCAGCGATTGGATGCCTATAGCCTGTCTGGGATAGTTCTTAAACTCATATTATTTTAGAAAGTTCCTGAACTCATAATGTGTGGTAAATTGATGGATTGTACTAAGGTATAGGGATGTTTAGACTGAAAGTGTGTATTTTTAGTAGAATTAGCCTTGAAGGTGCTAGAGAAGATTAAGTATTGTCGCAAGTAAGACAATGAAAGAAGATGGAGGATAGGATATTCCAAGTCATCTAGCTATGCTAGATTTTAAAATTTATTAAAATTGTGCTTATGTGTGCGTTTGAAAAAGGAAAGAATTTGTTCAACTTTTGGAACCAACGGATTTTTAAAAAAACTATTCTTGGTATGTCTATGCTAATTGTTTCGGATAGACAGAAATTGATTTGAAATATCAAAATGAATTTTATATCATCCCTGCATTCAATGCAAGGATGGTAAAAGGATGGAGTTATTAATATAATTGAACCTGGTGTTGGATGTGATCTTGGGATCAACAACCCACTATGGTATGATCTATAATGACGAAGTTATAAACCAACAAAGACCTCAACATACTGTGAAAAGTACACCATCATGACATCATAAATCGTTTTGATGTATTGCGAAAGGAATTTAAAGGGTAGTCGATGTCAATTGATTTGACTAGACGAATATTTTAAGTTGATATCCAATTTATTGGTATGGTCTAAGCTACTCGACTTGGCTAAGACAAATGGTATGTCATATTTAAAAGGAAATCGAACTTTCTTTGAAGAAGTTGTGCCAAACCAAATTGTTTTAGTGCGAAATCTAATGATCAAGTCTGAGGTAAATACACACCGAAATGGGGTTATACAATGGATTGATCGCCTACGTATGAAAGATGTAGTTTACTTTCTTGGTGATTGTAAACTGACCGTGGAAGAAAGGTTATGGCGTCATGTTGTTCAACCTAGTAAGAGTTCGTAGTCAATTTGACCCCTCAGCAAAAGTATGAAATGTTTTAAAAGAATTCTTATATTCCTCGTTGTTCATTTTACTTCATAGTTCTTGATAAGTTATGAAGGTGAGAGAATGTTTGAAAGATAAGAACTTCTTTGAAGAGAAGTTGAGAAGAGGGGTAGGCTATAATTTTGAGGATGAAATTCTGTGAAGAAGGGATGAATGTGATGACCCGGGTATGGGTGTTGTAAGAACCCAAATTTTTAGAAATTATTAAAATAAGAATTTAGTAAATAAAATTCTTAAAGCATAAGATGGGTTCAAACAAGAATATATAAATGTGGCACGAGGTATGTGGTATTATGTTACATAGGGTAATATGAGCTATGTAGTAAGTGATGTTGTGTTTAATAAATATATATCATTATTATATATTTGTTATAAATTCTAGAGATGAATTTGCAAAAAAGATGGATAAGATTTATCTATCGATATTAAATAATTTATAGAATTATTTTATCATAGTTGGTGACATTGAATATCTTTGATAATCACCAATTTCTTGAGTATGTACGAGTAAGTATCAAGTCTAAGGCAGTGCAACCGTACTCTTTAATGGTGGATGTATAGGATTTGGGCTAAACAATTCCTTCAGAGAGCAGAGGTATATATGAATTAGTAACCGATCTAACTCACTATGAAAACAGTGTAGACGAGACGAAAACTAATTTGTTGGTTGTTTGTGGGAAACCACTCAGTGTATTATATTGAATACTAATAAAGACTCGACGCGTGCTATGTTTAGACTTGTATGCGTGTACGTTGTCGACGAGAGAATAAAATTGATATACCTTTAAAGTGGTTGGAGAATTATTGAGTAAATTGATACACAGCGAGAAGTGAAGATTGAGGGAATTAAATTGTATGTGCAATGGTTTTATATTATATAGTAGCTAAATCTATATGATATGAAATGAAGTGTGACACTTCAATGGTAACTTTATAATATATAAAACTATATATTAAAATTAAATGAGTTACAAGCTACATAAATAAAGCTTATTTGACAATAAGTATGTGTGGGAACATTAAAGATGTACTATATCAAAGAATTAAAAGTTATTTCAATAAGTGAGTCTAATTTGAATAATAAAGTTTTAAGAGATATTGAATTATTAGTGGCCAATTAAATTGAGTCCATATATGTTATAAATTGGACTAGATTAAAGTACATAAATTATATGATGTGGGTGTACATATATGTTTGTACCCATAACTTTATTTAATGTAGCAATATTAAGCTATGAAAATTTACTAGATGAGCCTAAGAAGAATTAAATTTAATAGAATGGGGATTATTTTACTAATAAGTGATGAGGTAATATTACTTGTCCCATATTCATAGTCCCAATTTAATTTCAGCCGTGTGTAGGCCAATGGCCTATTTCCTTCTTTGCTGAGAATTGATAATGGCTACCTAGAGCTATTAATGAAGGGAGGGATGGAGGAGGAAGTAGTTTACCAACTATTCATTGTCCATCATCTTCTTCTTCCTATTAGTTCAAAACATAGGGTAAAGCTAGTGTCTAGACATTGAAATCTCTATAAATTGAGACTCCTCCTTTTCATTTCCCGTTGGTTGAAATTCCTGAGAAGTTAGCTATAGAGAGTCTTTAGAATTAGAGAGTTGAAGAACAATCAGAGAATGGGAGAGCTATAGATAGCAAATTGAAGCCATCAAGAGGTAATGATTCTAACATATATGTTCTTGAATTCAAGTTCATCAATCCTTAGAAAAGTATATTGAAAAAAGTAGCTTTTGAGTCACAAAATTTATGCTAAAGGATTGTTATAATCCATGACTTGATGCTAGGTATTGTTAATATAGTCATATGCGAAAACAACGAAAGTTAAACGAACCAAATTGGTTGAGAAACGAATTTGTAGTGAATGAATTCGCTAAAATGTCAAAAAATGAACAATTAGTATGAACATGAGTTGTAAATTCATATGTGGGTTAGTTAATGTTTATGTCAGTTGATAGGTATTTGATATGTTGTAGTTTTATGAGTTACAAACCCATATAATCAAAAATGAACTATTTTGGACATGTATAACTCAAATTATGAAGGTTAGAAAGAAATTTTTCAGAGATGGTTCATAGCAGGGAATGAAATTCGAGTTTGCAGCAGCTATATGACGCCTTACAGTTATTTTTTAGGCAAAAACCCACGCCCGTGTGTATCTCCTGAATGACTAATTTTATCTATTTTGGTAAAATAGTCATAACGTTTTCATACAACCTCCGATTGAGGTAATTCAAGATGATGTGGAACGAGGTCGAATTGACCTAAAACTTTTGTTCTTTAAGTGTTTCAATTTGAGGTTGTTAGGAAGGGTCCAAATAGTCATCTTTGTGACTGTTACGTATTCAGAAGCGACCAGAGGGCGTCGAACGAGCACATATGCAAGTATAGTGCTCCCGACGATAGAATATGTTATTCTAAGTGATGTAACATGAAAATGCATGATATTATACATGACATATAAGATTTCCTTGCTCATAATAGAAAGCATTACCATAACTTAGTATATGTTTTAAAAAGAAACTTAAAGATTTTGAAAACAAACCTTGTGGACACTTATGTTCTATAAGTTCTGAACTTAGTGGTTTATAAACATGATTGTGTTCAAATGTAAATGAGCATGATATGGTGTTTGTAGTGTCTTTGTTCATAATTAAACTTGTTAGACCTTGTGATTAGAGAAATTTCAAGAAAAGCTTAGTATAATAAGCTAATGGACATGAATGTTATAAGATATAGTTTCTGAACTTGAAAAGATGTTAACATGACTTAATTACTTATGATAAGAGTTTAAAAGTTGTCTTATATGTGATATACTACATCATTCATGATAAAATGATTTTAAAGACAAACTTCATTATCTTTTGTAAACTAAGTATTAAAACATGAAGTAGTTATATTTTAACGTAGAGAGAAACATGTACAAATATGACATATGATTCGAAGTTTCCTTGCATGATTAGGTTGTCATGACATGGATTTGAAGAAAATAAACTTAGACTTTATGAAAACATTATTCATGAGCATTGTGTTGTCTAAACTTTTGACCTTGTAGGATGACGTACTAGTAACTTTTGGGTCTTTAAACATTGCCTATATGTGCAAGCATGATAGGATTTTTATGCACCTAGACATTACGAATATGTTCATCATCTAGCTAAGCATGACTTGGTCCTTTTAAGTGTGGTTTAAAATACGTCTTCAAATAATGAACTATACTATGTCTATGTGAAGCATACTAGTAGAGGCTTACTAGTACCAATATATGGTTTAAAAGCTTATATCATCGAATCTTGTTAAAGAAAGTTGTTAAGCTTTATTGATTGAAATAAATTATTATGGAACTAAGTAGTTTGAATATGAACGACGTAGATCACGTATCTATAAACTTTAAATGTGTTAACCACATAGTGAGTCAAGTGTGTGATAAATGTATATGAATGTTGATGTCAAGAACAGATGGTTAAGATATACCTATACATACTTAGCTAATCTAAGAGTATGATGAGAAAGTGAAATGAAGGTTTTACAAACCTAGTTAGGAAATAATGTAATATTTATTGTTATATTAAGAACGTATGAAATGTATGACTAATGGATATGAATCCATGATTATATAACTGTGTAGGAATACACGCAGTGCAGATAAGCTTTAAGCAGTTAAGTCGTAGTTGATAAACTACGAATCAGGCAAGTCTTTCAGTTCCTATTTGATATATGAATTTGATAACTATTAGTTGAGCTATATTATGTTATGCAAATGTTGATGTATATATATATATGAAATGCATATGAAATATGTATGAAATTTGAAAGTTGATATTTGATGATATGCTTGTGAAGTAAATCTCTATGCCTGTTATGTGAGAAGTAACATGCGTAGTAAATATTAATTGAATATGAATACATGAACTGAATATGCTATTATATGCTATGTGCTGCATAAAAACTGTTAGAATTACTGGGCTGTCAAGCTCACCCTTGCAAATAACCACTCTTACAGGTTAAGGATAAACGGTAAAGGTTACGTGCTATTTGATTGATAAAGTTCAATTGTATCGAAGGAGATTGATTTATTATTTAACTAGATGCTTTTGAACCATGTTTAGGTTCTAGTAGATGTACATGATAGTAGTTTATAATGTGTAATACATCTTAAGTTGTACTATGTGATACATAGATAAATTCGAATCGAGATGTAAAGATTTATACGAAAATTGAATAAAGTGATCATAGAATAATTTGATTCAGGGATTTGTAATTAATTCAAGTTAAGAAATTAATAAAAGATTTATTTTTCAAAGGAGATTCAAAAAGTTTAAATTATTTTGCATATTTTTATAACATCGAATATGATGTAAAACATGAATAGTAAATGACCAAGATTAGAAACTTATAAAAGTTTGGGGGTCATTAGACAGATCCTAGAAATTAAAAGAATTTATTTTCTAAATTGTAATAAGCTAAGTTATATTCATTAAGTTATGAATAAAAGATATACATAGTTTGACGATAGTAGTATCGTGGCGGATTGGATCCGAGGTTCGAAGGGACCCGAATTTGGGGGCGTCGCAGGTGTGGTTTGAAGAAATTCTGAGGACGGAATTTTTATAAGGAGGGAAGTGTAACAACCCGGAGAATTTGGATTGTTTAGAATTTAAGATTTAAAGAATCAGTTATTAATAAAATGAATTTTTATTAATAAATATTTTGTGTTATGTGTTTATTAATCATTCTAGAACCTAGGATGATGATTAATCGAGAGGATTCTGGCTACGAGCTAGACTAAGGGAGTAAGAATTTTCAAGATAAAAATTAAATTTTTCCGGGAACAAAAATATTTTTAGAGAAAAAGACGAAATAAGAACTATTCACTTGACGAAACCCTAAGGGTTAGGATTTGAATAACCTAAGCCTTTTCGAGAGTTCGATATGTCGAAATGACATTCCTTCGAAATATTTAACGATAATATATCGTGAAAAGTTAAGTAAACCGAGAAAAATTTTTCTCAAAAAACGTGCAGAAATTGAATGAAATAAAAATGACGAAAAGTACTATTATGTACTTTTTGTAGCATCCCTAAATCCCGGTCCTAATCACCAAGGATCTGGTATACTAATTCTATAACTTTTGCGAAAGATATAAACATAAATTATTTATACATTAAACTTTATACATTAATCCCCAAGCTCGAGCAAACTTAACTTATGCACAATTCAATATCCTATCTAACAAACAATGTTATTATCATACATTACTGTTACAATTTTAGCTGCACATATAATCCCAAGATGGACTTGTCTTGATCGTTTATTGTATCCGACATATTCGTCTTAATCTTCAATGTTTATCATGATATAGCAAGGATGAGCAAAAAGTTTGCCCAGTAAGTAAAAGTTTATTTAAGGATATATCATGATTGAAAGAATTTAAACAGAAGGTTGGCTACACTCAGCAATATAAAGATTGTGAACTAACAGGAATCAAATTTTCATAACTGAACGATCAGGGTGAAATGAATATATATCAATAATGAACATGAACAACAATAACTGGACCCGATGGTAATAAAGGTGATCAGCCTTTTATACCTGATGAACACATACAATATTCACAGAGTACGAATCAATAATTCATAGATGTGATTATCAGCAATGATAAACCACAAGCACAATTGAAATAACAACTCAAGGTCAAGTTAGAGAACTTGCATGTACAATTGATTACCGTTACGCAACCTATATAGCTTTGACTGAAGAGCTAATATTAATAATATTGATCTCCAAATATTAGAATAATATCATCAGAGTATAATATAACCTAAACACATTACCACATAATCTTATCAGTTTATACAGCACAAAAGACCTAGTATCAAGTCAAACTATTACAGTTTGAGTTGAATTCGATATAATTCTAACATCCCGACGACCTAATCGGATAATTCATGAGCCTATTATCCATAAGACTCTATCTAAACTGGTTCACATATATTTTAGATAATTTATTATCAGTCAAAATATTTTTCATAAGCTCATAATAATTTTCAGATAATTATTACCATTTATCATGATTTTTCAATCATTAATATCGTATTTATATGAATTAAATACTATATAATTCCTTTATCATTAATATTTATTTAATATTAAATATTAATGAAAATCGTTACATAATATTATACTCCCTCCGTCCCAGGATAAAAGTCCTGGTAGACTTTTCACGCATATTAAGAAGAAGAATGAAATGATAAAATTGCCCATAATAATATCATTAAATATGGAGAGAGAATTAGAATAAGAAAAGTATGAATATTTAATGCTACGGGTATAATAAGAAAATATGTGTAAAAGTTTGGTTATTAAAGGAAAATGGACATTTAACATGGGACTACCCAAAATAGTAATAAGGACTTTATCATGGGACGGAGGGAGTTATATATTTATAATATGTTAAAGTATTTTTAATACCTCAAAATCATATTTATATAATTTTTAAACAGTTAATCGATAGTTGCTATTAATATTAAAATATTAATATTTTCATGAAAAAATATCAAAATTATATTTTATAACTTCAAATATTTTATAACACTTGGAATCAATTTTATATGATTTTTAAATCATTAATTCTATTTTTCCATAACTTATTTAATTCATTTATTAAATAAATTAATTACCATTATTAATAAATTATTAATGAAATTCACCACAAAATATTAAAAGTCATCAAAAATAACTTCAAATATTTTCTAACACCATAATATATTTTTTAAATGATTTTTATGTATTAAAATCATTTTAAGCAATTTATTTAATACTATAATTAAATAAATTAAATACCATTATTATTCCAAAAATATTAAATATTTATGAAATATACTCAAAATTATTAAAAACCTATTTTTAGTCTTTAAAATAATTTTTAGGAATTTAATATTAATTTTTAATAATTAAAAACTATTTTTTCCTAATTATTTAATAAAAATATTAATTTTTAGAAATTAATTATCGATAAAAGGCCCTATAGCGACGAAACTATCGCTATAGGTGTTAGGAGTGAGCAAAAAATGGATTAAACCGAATTACAGAACACGGCCGAATTTTTTTAACCGAATTATTTCAGTTTTTCGGATTTTTTTCTAATTTTGGTTATATCTGATTTAATTTTCAGTATTCGGTTTCGAGTATGGTTATAAATAATAAGCTATTCGGATACTTCGGTCAATGTAAATTTAAAGCGATCTAATTTCCTTTAGTGATTGTCGACTTGTTATACCCTGAATTCCCTACCCCAATTTGAATTTTAGGAGCTTTATTTTAGGCTTACTATTTATCAATCTATTTTGGTTGATGATTCGATTTTGGGCGATGATTTGCTCAGATTATTGGTTTATCTGGGTGCTTTCCGATCTAACTTCTATGGTTCTATTGCTTATCTTCTTAATGTTTCAGATTTGGATAATTTTTTGAAGGTTCTGTTGTGGTCCTTCACCGGATTCGTCTATTGGAATTGGTGCATGGTCTGCTATTATTTTGGATTCGTGTTTTCAGTCATTCACTGATGGTTCAATTTGTTATTTTTATGTCTGGTGTAGTAGTTGATGTTTATTGGAAATCTTTTTCTTGTTTTGATTTGGTGATTAGCCGGTTTGTATTGTTCTGATTTTCTTTACCCTCCTGGGTTTCTACCCCTTTTATTGGTTTCCCTTTAGATCTGATGTAAATGTGTTTATTTTGTGTGGGTAGTTATTTTATTTGGTTTAAAATAGTCTAATTTATTTGGTGCAGGGAGTTGGTCTGGTTTGATTCCGACAACCATATAGTGGTCTCAGTTCGTAGATGTGTCTTTTTCTGGTGGCTTCCTCTTGTTATATCCTCGTTCTTTGCTCGGTGGTTTGATTGAGTGTTTTTAATGGATAATCTATTTTTTTCGGAACCCATAGGGGGGTCGCCGGATTGTGTCGGCGATTGCTAGCCACCGATTTTCATTTGCCGGAGATGGTTACAATTGTTGTCACGTGAATGCTGTCATTGGTCGTATGGGCTGGGTTTTATTTGGCTGGTGGGTTTTTCTCTGAAGTTCAGTTATTACCCGAATACCCGAATATACAATTCGGTAATTCGGTATTCGGTTATTCGATTAGTTCCAAATTTTGGTTAGTGTTTCAGATAGTAAAATTATGGATAATTCGGTATTCGGTTATAACCGAATAGCCTATTCGGTTCGGTTATAACCGAATGATCACTCCTAATAGGTGTTCTTGAGTGTTCTTGGGCCAAACCCAGAAATGCATGTCAGTTGCCGACTTACCAGGTTTGACCACCATTTAATCCATGATCCTATGGTTTTCTTGGCAAACTAAAGTTTTTAGATTGTAGTATAAATGTAATACTATTAGTATCAATCAATTTCATGGCCAACACATATCGTATCTGAGAGATCTAAGCTCTCAAAATAGTTGTCAGACATATTCTTCAGTTTTTAGGTTTTCCAGAATTGAAGAATAGTCTTAGGTGCCTACTCTCAATCCTTATAACTTGCACTACAGGTCCGCTTTGTATGATTTAAAGATTCACACTTGTAGAATACATGTCAGGGTACAATAACCTTTCATTAGATCATCATAACATCAACACATGTGCAAGATCGGGCATGGTTAAACCATGTCAGAAAATTCAGCACTTGAAGATTTTGGGTTGTCCAGATTTGTTCTTCAAGTAGTTTGGTCAACCTACTTTGACCTCTTATAACTTTGATTCTATGTAATATCTAAGTGATCTAATGGCTTGGATGTGTAGCTCTTATGTCAGACAACACATCTATTGCAACAACAGGACCAAATCACTTAACACAAGCAAGATCCATGGCGTACAAAATGGTTGTCAGGTTTTCTGGGCAAAATCTGGGTTTTTCAGAACAGCTAGTCAATGTCGGTCAACGCACTTTGACCCTTAATAACTTACAATCTACACATGATTTGGGCTTGATTCAAGTTCCAGATCAAAGCCCTTACAACATACTACAAGTCTATAACTTAAAATAGAACAAATCATTAATAGGGAAGGATCTACAGCCTCTGACATTAGGTTGTCAGACAATTTTTTCCAGTTTTTCCAAATGTCTAAAAAATTAATTTTTGAGCACTTTGATGTTATGGATCTTTGTTCTAGCAACCAAAATCACTAACTGACACCTTTTAACACAACTTAATACAACAAATCATAATAAATAACATGGATCACATGAATTTCTATTATTAGGCTTTTTATACCTCTATTATGCTTTGATCCTTGAATCTGACTTTGATGATCTAATCTTGAGAGGCTAAATCAAGAACGTGGCTTATCTTTTCTCTCTCTCTCACTCTAAATTTCTGATTTTTAGAGAGGGAAGGAGGTTGGCAAAAATGATAAGTAAAGTGAGCTTTCTCTCACTTTAATCCTTTATATTTTGATCCATTGAACTTGTATGGCATAAATGATCAATGTTGGCTGATATAATGTGATATAACTCACATGCTAGAGCTAGGGTTGTTTACCAGCTACAACTAGGGCAAAATTTACAAGTTAGCTAATAAAGAATGCAAAAAGGTCATTTTGGACATTTAGCATACAATTTTAATGGCATTCAAGTCATTTGCTACAACCCTTAGGGTTTGGACCCTTAGGGTTTAACCTTAAGGTTGAAAATTTTCTAGGATGTCCAATTTAGGTTTTAAAATGAAATAAATAACTAAATTAGGATTTCCTAATTAGATTAGTGCTTCCTAATTACTTAGACTTGAACATTAGGATTAAGGTTTCCTAATTTAGCAATTAGGGTTCATAATTTAACAATTAGGGTTTCCAATTATAAATTAGGGTTTTTAATAATTAGAGTTTCTGATTATTAGAGTTTCAAATAAATCATTAGTGTTTTCCCTAATTAGGTTATAATTTATAACGCTTAAGCCTTATACTAGTATTTGAATTCCCAAATTAGGGTTTTTAACTTCTGAATTAGGGTTTCGGATTCTTGGGACTGAAATTAGGGTTTCCAAAGCCAGTTTTAGGGTTTCTTGTCAATTGCTAGGGTTTTCTAATTGAATGTTCACGTTCTTAATGTAATATTAGGGTTTGTCACTAATATATGTTATCTGACAAACACTTGACCCTTAACCACATACTGTACACATACATAACCATACACACATTGCATATACACTTATATCCTTAATCCTGAATAATTCACCACAAAAATTTTAATTCCATAAAAATTTCTTCCCAGAAATGTCAAATCCATTCACTTATTTTATGTCTAGGTTTATTATTTAACCTTAAATCCGTCATTTAAGATTTTAATAAATTATCCGAATTCTCGGGTCGTCACATTCACCCCTTCTTCTAATAATTTCGTCCCCAAAATTCAACTTACACCTTACACCGTGCACCATTCATACACAGCATCACATGCTACCCAAAACATTGCTCACAAGAGTAAAAATTTTCAAATAGTGCTGAGGAGTCATATAGATTATGAATCGTCATTTTCGAAAAGGTTTATACAGAAATTCATATGCAAACCATCATATCATAGACACATAGGGTAATTAGCCTGATATGCCCTATCTTGCCAAGATCTTCTTTGATACGATCTATTTCTCAATCATTTGCCATAGGCATAAAAATTTTACCTCAGTCTTATCGGATTCTCGCACCAAAACAATTTGGTTCGGGAACATTTTCAAAGAACGCTTAGAGTTTTCATAAAAGTTAGTCTAGCCGAATCAAATAGCTTAGACTCATATCAATAATCAATTTCAAATGAAATATTAAGGTATAGCCAAAACCCTGTTGGCAAATTAAAATTTTGAAAATAGTTTGAAAATGATGTCATGATGTCGTCCTGTATTAACAGCCCATTTGAGGATGTGTTACAAGGTACATTAATGATAAATAAAATATATTTTGATACTTCAAAATTGTTTTTGTATAGCCGAAATAAGTAGCATAGACTATACTTTAAACCGTTCAAAAATCATTGCAAATCTTTTTTATCATCTCAACAGGTAACGATGTGTCGATGGTCCGAAGTCCACACATACAAAAGGCTCGCAAAGAGTTGAGAATAAAAATTCATTTTCAAAAGCACATAGTGCATATTTAGCTTGATGTCCAAAAAGTTTGAAGTCTAGCATAGCTAGACGTTTTGGAAAACATATGTCTCCACTAATGATCAATTGCTTAAATAGTCTGTCTATTCCTATTATCCTCAATACTTCATTCACACAAAACTATACCCAGTTCATCAAACTTACCACGCTTATGAGTTCAGGAACTTTCCACAATCATATGAGTTTAAGAACTTGTCCTAGTCAGACCTTTGGCATCCATTCACTGAGGGGTTCATAAACATTTCATATAATCATGAGTCATGAACATACCATAAGTATGAGTTTTAAGAACTCGCACCTAACCTTATATTATCTACCTATATTCTATCTATCTGGTATACACATGAGAAAAGAATCACCTTTTCAACATGTATATAGCAAACAGCGCAACACAAATATTTCATAATCCCTACTTAATCCTAACTCCCTTCTCAATATGAATTTTGTTAAATCTGTATTCATAATCCTTTCCTGAATATGTACCAATTCATAGTACAACTAACACACAACAATCTTTGCTGTAAACTTTTCAATCATTCGATTGATTCTATTCCCTGTTATAACTTTATGAAATCACGGGGTGATCTCATCGTATGTGAGACCCCATATTTTATCAATAAAGATTTAAATTTTGTCGAAATAATTTTTAAAATTATGGTGTGAATTTGAGATAATATTATAGTTGAGGATAGTATTTATAAATTTTGCAAAGTATGCAAGTTGTTATAAAATATTAGTTTGGTTAGGGAATATTCTTTTTGTTAGGGAATATTAAATATAACTACTCAATCATTGGTGGACCCCATAATGTAATTATTGTCGGATTGAGAAAACGACAAAAATATTTTATAAAAATAACGGGGGAGGTGTTACCGTTAAAAAGCTGTTGAACTACCCGGTGGTAAAAGAAATGAATGTCTGGCGTGGTTGCATAGTAGCACGCTTGGTATTGATTATTGATGCTTACGTGAGAAGTCACTCATTATGCTCAATTATTACTACAAATATTTGACGCATCATATCTCTTATATTATTGATTCAATTATTGTCACGATTATCATCACATATAATATGTTATATTATTAATTGAGACGACAAGTTATAAATGATTAATAATTGTTGAAAGATTAAAAATGTGTTGATTAAAAATAAAATGATTTGTGGTAATATTTATTCAATCCTTAATGTATATAAAAGAATGTCATTATGAGGCGTTTGTGGTAAGTTTGATTATTTTATGGGGGAGGGGGCCATATATGTCATTATCTAAGAGTCTCTTCGTCAATAGTAATTACCTTTGTGAATAAGTAATTACCTTCGTAAATAGTATTTACCTTCGTCGATAGTATTTACCTTCGTCGATAGTAATTACCTTCGTTAATAGTAATTACCTTTGTGAATAGTAATTACCTTCGTCGATAGTATTTACCTTAAATCGATAGTAATTACCTTTTGTCAATAGTAATTATCCTTGTGAATAGTAATTACCTTCGTCGATAGTAATTACCTTTACCAAACGTCAAACCACTTGCCGCTTTCACATTCTGAAGGTCAAACCACTTGCCGTTTCACATTACAGGCGTCAAACCACTTGTCGTTTCACATTACAGGCGTCGAACCACTTGTCGTTTCACATTACAGGTGTCGAACCACTTTTCTTTTCACATCACCAGTCGTCAAGCCACTTGCCTTTTCACATGGTAGGTGCTAAGCTAGAAATCTTCTATAAATAGAGGACTAGTGCTTCATTATTTTTCACGAATTCACTGAAACTCTAGAGAGAGAAACTATAGAGAGAAAGAAGAAAAGTATCCTGCTACTTCACCTTGCCAATATTCAGTTCTTCTAAGGTAGGGAATATTATTTGTTGTACCCGTAAGGGGTGTTATTTTTTCTTATTCATGAAGAGAACTGTTGTTTATTCCATTGCTTATTATTACATTGGAATAACTTTGTAAAAGTGGTATACCCTATACATAACTTTGTATCACGCCAGCGTACCTATACTTGGTGAAATCTTTATATTATTCCATTCTTATTTATTACATTGGAATAACTTTGTATATGCGAATCCCCTATACTTGGTGATCTCCTTCTATTATTCCATTCTTTATTTTTACATTGGAATATCACATGCATGTGTTTTACACCCGGACACAGTTCCATTGTTTATTATTCCGCATTTATTATTCTATTGGAATATCACATGCATGTGTTTTACACCGGACTGGTTCCATTGTTTATTATTCAAAGCATTTATTATTCATTTGGATCATCCCATCGGTGTGAATTTCACCGACACAGTTTACATTATTATTATTACATTGAATAACGTATACTATCTGCAATCTGCATGCATGGTGATTTCTTTTGTTATTTCATTCTTTATTATACTCAGGTTGGTTAAATCTTTGACTTATATACTCCATGAAATTAGTGGAATATCCTTGATATTTGCGCTTCATCCAAATCTTTCATGGAAATATTCTTCCGATCATTCTTCAATTTTACTCTACAAAATAGTATCATTTTGACAATTTGGACGTTAATAATTCTGGATAAAATAATTCTTGAACTTGTTTTATTGAATTATTATGTCATTATCATCATCCTCATGTTATATTATGTTATCTTGACTTACGTGTATAGATGAACTTAGTATGATTATGACCGAGGATCATTCGGTATAATCATGGCTTGTTATAAATGATGTGATAAAAGTCCTCGGTGGCTGTAATGCGCGTTGATGGATAATTTTTGGTATGATTATGACCGGGGGGTGATTCGGTATAGTCATGACCATTGATAATTTGATGAATATCCTTGGTCGTAGTGCGAGGGGGTGATTCGATGATGTGGATTATTTATTAAAGTTGAGTCTCAGCTATAACAGTGATGAAAAACTTTTTAAAACCTAAAAGATAGTAGACTTTATTCTCTACTTGACTCTTTTAATGGATTGCTTATTCCGCTGCAGTTAAACTTGTTGTCTATTGTATTTTATCAGTTTAACAACTTTGTTGAAGGCTAATGATAAATTATTCGCATTATCTTAGTCATAATATTTCTTCTTTGGGCTAGTTGAGCTCACCTTTCTTTCACCGTTTTCTTGTGAAATGAGAACATAGTTGGGACGAGTCGGGGAGCGGAGTAATGGTCCGAGAGGATAGCATTAGTAGTCCTCACTATTACGTGAAATAGTGTGATAATAGTAGTAATGAGGACTCCTTTTGAGTTTGTATAATATCTAGTAGACAATATTTGTACTCAAACTCACGGTTTATGTCGTATTGTACACTGACGCTTATATTAGTAAGTTGTATTTGAATTTATGTACCATGTAATTGGCGACCCAAGATGGGTGACGTATACCTAATTTTGGGGCGTCATAGTTGGTATCGAGCTTAGGATATGATCCACGGCTAAGATGTGAGAATATTACTAGGAGGGAGGCGGGGAATACCTTATTAGTATGACCTACCAAAGTTTATTTGGTATTTGATTGGTCGATCGAGTATAGTGATAATATGTTGCATGTCAATTAACCCTTATTTTGTGGCAGTGTTTGGAAATGGCAGCTGAAAATATTCACAATGGAGTGAATGTGACCGTTGTGACACCTTTAATCACTAATCGAGTTAATGCGATTATCGACGAGGAACAAATTAGAGATATCCACGTAGTGAATGAAGAACTAATTGTTGCACCCGAGCTAGTTGCAGAGGTAGCAGCTGAGAGTGAGGAAGAAGAGGAAGAAGATGAACCTGAGGAGAATTGGTTAGAAGAAGTTTATGATCAAAACTTAGAATTACAAAATCGTGTTCGTGAGCTAGAAGAACAGGTTGAAGAACAAGCGATTAGTGGAACAAAGGGATACAACAATTCAAAATTGGGTTACCCGATATGTGATGCTCGAACAAAATCACGCTTTGGCGGTGTGTAAGATATTAAAGTTGGAATCGAGAATTTAAAAATCAAAGATCAAATTTGAAAGAAGAAACAATGAGCGAAGGAGAATAGGCGATGCATGGGTAAAAGCCGCACTGACAACGCGTTGATAGTGTAGAAAAAGACGTCCGATCCAATAAAGCCAAAATAGATGAAATGGACTTTGCTTTTGGACAAACAATTGGGAGAACCCAACATCGAATTCTAATTACCACATGCATAGCGGTCAACTGAATTCGATATGGATCGAGAATAATGATTCAAATCATGGATTAGGAATGTGAAGAAGCACTTAAGGGTGGAATGTACCTATAGTAAAAGTCAAACTTCGGTAATTTAAGCGAGAGCGTTTGTTTAGAAACCCGAACGAAGTTATTACGGGTAAATTAATTATAAATTATTACGAAGTCTATACTTTATTCAATACAAGTTCTACCCACTCTTTTATTCTACCTAGTTGTGTTCAATGTTTAAATTTGACTCCGGAAAAATTAGACTTTGATTTTTCTATTAAAACTTCGTAGGGAGAAACCTTCGTTACCTCCGCTGTTTATTAATCTTGTTGTTTCAAATAAACACTTTCACGATCTTATCTCTTTGAAAATACTTGCCTTTGAGGTAATTTTTGAAAATGATTGATTAACTACTCATTATTCTCTTTGTAAGGTTGTTAGCTTTCATATTCCTAACCAACCTATTCTACGAATTCAAAGTAACCAAACCCTAAAGTTAATCACTGTTATATCAAGCCATAAGTAAAGAGCCCCGATCCTTTCGTTGTTGACTTTTCCTTATGCCTAGTTTAAATTACTATTATGTAATATGAACCCTAATATTTATTTTAGGGGATGACTGTAAGATGATATTAAGGTTATCGTATCTTGGGACTAGTAACACCTTTTGAATGAACGACGTACGTTTATTATTTCCCGCATTTTAGTTATCGTATGTTGTTTAGAGGTGGATGTTTGTATTTTATCGTGATGACCGAACTGCGGTCAGAGGACCCGGATTCTGGGGTGTCGCAGGTTGGTATCAGAGTTGTAGGTTATAAACATTAGGAATGCGAAACCTAGGTTATAACCTTAGTAGAAAACTCAAGTAGAGTATGTAAGTGATGGGTTGAGGAAATCCATCGAGTTTTATTGTGATAATGAAGTTGTTTATTTAAATAAAAAAGGATTGATAGACATCTTAAACTTCTTAATGCTAACATGAATAACATATCACATAAAGCCTAATAATTTTCATCCTTTCCTCAGATCATGTCGCCTAGGAGAATTCAGCGGAATCAGAGGGAGGAAGGATCCGTTAACAATGGTGGAAGGGCAAATGTTGATCCACTGTAGAACTTCGTTAACTTATTAATTGAGGCGATGCAAAAACAGACCTCTGCCAGCAGCAAGGCAGCCAGGACATCACTTAGTTAGCTTTAAGGACTTTAAATTGGTAGGACCACCAGAGTTTCGAGGAACCCTATACCCAATTGAAGCCCAGACATGGATAGAAGAGATGGAGAAGGTGTTTGAGGTTGCACGAGTTGCCGAAGAACAGAAGACGAGTTTTGCCACTTTCGTGATGAAGGGCGAAGCTAACTATTGGTGGAAAGCCAATAGGGACCGAGCAGACAAAGGAGTTATTCCGTGGGAAAGATTTAAGGAGCTATTTCTTGAGAATTACTTCTCAGAGAATACACAACAGGATATGGAAGTTAAGTTTCTGGAACTAAAGCAAGGTAATATGTCTGTCGTAGAGTACACGGCAAAATTTAACGAGTTAGCTCGATTCGCTCCACATCAGGTTGACACGGAGGCCAGGAAGGCAAGGAGGTTCGAACTAGGACTGAAACCATGGGTGCAGAAAGCCGTGCCGGTATTGAAGATTAAGACATACTCTGATCTATTGGAAAGGGCTATCATTGCCGAAGGAGGCAATGAAGCCATCACTCGATTCAAACAAGAAAAGAAGACCGGTTAGGAAGGGCGAAAAGGGGAAGCAGCGGAGGCAGCAACCCCAACAAGCGAAAATGGATGGAGAGCCAATCCTCTGGAGGTAATAAGTCCAGCGGGGAGGCCAAGAAAAGTATGAAGTGCAAAAACTGTGGGGGGAATCACTCGGGGGAGTGTATGAAGGGAAAGAGTGTTTGTTATTGTTGCGGACAATCGGGGCACATGGCTCCTCAATGTCCGAATAAGTAGAAGGGAGGATGTTTCTCGTGTGGAGCCACTGACCATCAAATTAGGGACTGCCTGAAGAAAAAGGGCGATGCAGCTAGCGACAACCGCAACAACAATAACAAAAACAATGGGCTGAACATTAGAGGACCAGCCAGTTAAGCCAATAGACCAACGGCACGAACGTTGAACATGACCATACAAGATGCGGTGGAGTCTAATGATGTTGTGTCAGGTATCATTTTAATCAATGATATAGATGCATACGTGTTATTTGATTCGAGTGCTACCTGCTCTTTTGTTTTCGAAGAATTTGCTAAAAAGTTAGACTTACCCCGTGAGAGGTTAGAACACCCTATGAACGTAGAAGTAGCGAACAAGGAAATTATCCCCGTAGAGTACATTCATACGAATTGTTATGCCGAATTGCGAGGATTTAAGCTCAAAGTGGATTTGATACCGATTCGTTTTGGGGAGTTCGATGTAATCCTTGGAATGGATTGGTTATCGGTTCATGCAGCAGTTATAAACTGTAAGAGGAAGTGTTTACACCTAAAGACTTCGAATAAGTCAAAGGTGGTATTTTATGGTAGTAAATCACCGAGACAATCTCATTGTCTAACGATGGTGAAAGCGTAGAGATTGCTTAGGAAGGGTTGTATAGGTTATTTGGCTCACATGATTGATACTCGATGAGTCGAGAGTGAACTAAGTCAGATACCTATTGTAAGGGATTTCGTTGATGTCTTCCCAGATGAGATTCCGGGATTGCCACCAGATAGAGAGATTGAGTTTGTCATTGATTTGGCACCAGGGACAACACCGGTATACAAAGTGTCGTATCGTATGGCACTGGTAGAGATGAAAGAGCTGATGGCTCAATTACAAGAGTTGTTAGATAAGGGATACATCCGACCGAGCGTATCACCGTGGGGAGCACCAGTCTTAAGAAGAAAGATGGGTCGCTTAGACTTTGTATCGACTACCGAGAGTTGAACAAGGTCACCATTATGAACAAGTACCTGTTGCCCAGGATAGACGATTTGTTTAATCAGTTGAAGGGGGCAAAGTACTTTTCAAAGATTGACTTGAGGACCGGTTATCACCAACTGAAAGTGAGGCCAGAGGATATTCCAAAGACGGCATTCCGAACTCGGTATGGACACTTTAAGTTTTTGGTAATGTCATTTGGATTGATGAACGCGCCAGCAGCATTTATGGATTTGATGAACAGAGTGTTCAAACAGTATTTGGATAAGTTTGTTGTCGTATTCATTGAAGACATTCTAGTGTATTCAGAAACTGAGAAAGAACACGCCGAGCATCTTCGGATAGTGTTGGAGACATTAAGGAGGGAAAAATTGTATGCAAAATTCTCCAAGTGAGAGTTTTGGTTGCAAAGAGTGTAATTTTTAGGGCACTTTATCGACAAGAATGGTGTTTTGGTGGATCCAGCGAAGGTAGAAGCAATTATTAATTGGGAACAGTCGAAGACGCCGACAGAAATCAGGAGTTTCTTAGGATTAGCGGGATACTATCAAAGATTTATTCGGGTTTTTTTGAAATTATCATCACCGTTGACAAATCTTACCAGGAAGACAGTTAAGTTCATTTAGACGGAGAAGTGTGAAGAAAGTTTCCTAGAATTGAAGAAGAGGCTTAGTTAAGCACATGTGTTGGCCTTACCGGACAACACGGGAGGGTTTGTAGTGTATACTAATGCATCACACAAGGGTCTTGGTTGTGTACTGATGCAACACGGCAAGGTCATTTCATATGCCTCACGTTAGCTAAAAGATTATGAGAAGGGATATCTGACTCATGACCTGGAGTTAGCAACAGTAGTTTTTGCCTTGAAGATTTGGAGGCATTATTTGTATGGCGAGAAATGTGATATATATACGGACCACAAGAGTCTGAAGTATATCTTCATGCAGAAAGAATTAAACATGAAGCAGCGTCGATGGTTAGAATTGATCAAAGATTATGATTGTGAGATCCTGTACCATCCAGGCAAAGCAAATGTAGTGGGAGATGCCTTGAGCAGAAAAGGAAGAGAGAAGTAATTGAAGTTAACTATTCAAGAAGAATTGGTGAAAGATTTCGAATGACTAGACTTGGAGATTAGATATCTGATGGAGGCGAACGAATAATTGTTTACAGTGACAGCGAGTCCGACTCTATTCAATAAGGTTAAAGAAGCACAAGAAAAGGATGAAGATTGCAATAACATCAAGAAGCGATTAACTGAAGGTGATGAGTTGAAATTTAAGATTGATAGCACTAGACTGCCAAGATTTGAATGACGAATTTGGTACCACTAGTACTAGAACTGAGAGAGGAGATTTTACAAGAAGCGCATAGTACAAGATACTCGAAACACCCAGGAAGCACGAAGATGTACCAAGATTTACGTCACCACTTCTAGTGGCCAAACATGAAGAGAGAGGTTTCAGAATGCATGAGTAGATGCCTAACTTATCAGAGGGTCAAGGCAGAACACCAATGACCAAGCGGGTTATTACAACAATTAGAGATTCCAGAATGGAAATGGGAGCACATCACAATAGACTTTGTGGTGGGACTTCCAGCAACGCAGAAAGGGCACGACGCCATATGGGTGATTGTAGATTGTCTTACTAAGTCAGCTCACTTTTTGTCGATTAGGATTAAGCATAGTTTGGACCAGTTAGCCAAATTGTATGTCAAGGAAATTATCTCAAGGCATGGGGTACCGGTATCTATTGTATCAGATAGAGATCCGTGATTCACGTCAAACTTCTGGAAGAGTCTTTAAGAAAGAATGGGGACACAACTACGGATAAGTACCGCGTATCATCCGCAAACAGATGGACAAAGCGAGAGGACGATTCAGACACTAGAAGACATGCTCCAAGCTTGTGTGATGGACTTCAAGGGTAATTGGGAGGATCACCTTCCATTAATAGAGTTCGCGTATAACAATAGTTATCACGCCAGTATTAGAATGCCGTCGTACGAAGCACTGTATGAGAGGAAATGTTGAACGCCCTTATACTGGGACGAAGTTGGAGAACGTTGAATATTGGAACCAGAATTGGTACAACAGACGGTAGAAATCATCACGGTGATAAGAGCACGATTAGTAGCAGCTCAAGATCGCCAGAAGAAGTATGCGGACTTGCATCGCAAGAAGAGAGATTTTGAAGTAGGAAGTTATGCATTTCTGAAAGTATCTCCCTAGAAAGGGAAGATTCATTTTGGGAAGAAGGGCAAGTTGAGCCCTAGGTTTATAGGACCGTTCGAGATTCTGAGGCAAGTCGGTGAAGTGGCGTACGAGGTACCGTTACCTCCTAAACTTGAGCACATTCACAACGTGTTCCATGTGTCAGTGTTGTGACCGTATAAACTAGACTAGAAGCACGTTATCTCCTATGAACCAATTTAAGTCGAGAAAGACTTATCGTACGAGGAAGTTCTTGTCCAGATACTAGATAGGAAGGAACAGAAGTTGAGGAATAAGATTATCCATTCCGTTAAGATTATCTGGAGGAACCACACAGTAGAAGAAGCTACGTGTGAGCTAGAAGAGAAAATGAGAGTGAATTATCCATTTTTATTTGAGTAACCTTATTTTTGCAATATCGAGGACAAAATTTTTTATAAGGGGGGAGGGATGTAACGTCCACAAATTTTAAACTCCTTATTAATTAAATATGTGATTTAATTGTAATGAGTTAGTTTTGTGAGTCTATTAAAACCTTATGTGGTTATGTGAATTTATGAAATGATTAAAGGGAGTCACTAATAGTTTATTTAAATTAATGGACTAACCCTAAGATTTTAATATCAAAGAATTGATAAGATTATTAATAATTAAATATTAAATTTATTTAAATATGGTGGCAAGATTTGAACATATTGATTAATTTCAATTATGAGTAATTAATTGATAATGTGTTAATTAATAATTATTATGAATAAATAATAATTAATAAGTAAGAGATTAATAGTTTATAAAATGATTATATGTGTACTTGATTAATTTGTGCAATATAGTAAACCTTTATTATATGGTAGTTAACTATATATTTTATATAGTACAAGTGTATACATTAATATGTATATATATAGACTATATAGTAATAAATTATTTGCATTCATGTGAGTTGTATAATAATATTGTTATATGATATGGAGTGTGTGGGTAAACATTCATGTATATTCTATTGACATATAATAATATCAATTGTTAAATTAATAATGATTTCATTAAGTTATTATGATAATAATGATCGTGGTAGTTGAAAATGTACATGAATTACATGTATGTACACTACTTGATACCTGGTAATTAGGAAATACATTGTATGTTCTTTAAATCATTATAACCTATGTTATATGAAATGAATTGTGGAGACATATTTTATAACCAAAGTTTATATTATGTGTATATATGGTATAAGCTAATTGTAGCATTTCATTTTGTGCAAATGCTGAGAGTTGTTCTCTTGTCCCATAATAAGAGTCCCATTTCATTTCTTCCCATGTGAACAAGTTATCAAGCCTACTCTATTCTTCATCTCAAATTCATCAAAACATAGAGCAATTAGTGGATGGGAAGTAGGATTCAAGAGTGGAACTCACCAACTCTCACCAACTCTCTCTTAACCCTTATGCATTCTTGAAATCCTTTGGTTTAATTTGGGAGGTAATTCCATTATCTAGGTAACCATTCTCCTATAAATGAGACCTTCATCCTTCCTTGTTGCAATTGCTGAGAATTAGTTGCTAAGGAGCTTATATAGAGTGAGTAAATTGTTATATTGCAGCTCAATTACTTCAAAGAGGTATGAAAATCCTAGTTGTATTCTTAGTTGGGTTTTTTGACAAATTCTTGTAATTCTCATAAATTCTTGTAATGTGGTATGAATTGGCTTAAAGGTGTGTTATCTAATTTAGTATGCATGCTTAGGAGTATTAGAAGTAGTTGAGTTACAGCAATTAAATGTTTGGCAATGTTGGAGTTGAACCTCTGCAGAAGTAGAGGCCATTTTTTTTTTCTTTACGGTCGTCGAAGTGGCGGCAAGCTGCCACTTCCCTAACTTTCTTCACCACGCGGTAGTGCGGTAGCGATTCTGATTGCTCATGTTACATCCTTAAGATATTCTAAGCATGTTACTTTGATTATTATATACATAAAAATGACCTGAACTTGTGGACTAAGTGATGAGTGAGTTTTATACATATGAATTGGATACATTCGGGCTTAATTTATTGTTGTTCTCAAGTCTTTTAGATTAGTTTTTAAGTTTTTATGTCTATTCAAGCATGTTTTATGTTGTTTTGTAGGAATTGGGACAAAAGTTACATGGATCGACGTTCGGGGTGGCTAGATTCGCGTTTTCGGCTTGCCATTTACACAGCAGTCACTTCAGAGCCAATTTACTTATTTCTCCAGACCTTATTTCGGAAAACTCAAAGAATAAAAGTTGTAGATCTACTTCTCTTCTTTCCGGATCAACTTGAATCATCAAAATCGGAGATCGGATGAAGACGTTATGGCCATTTTTCCAAAGGACGTCAGAGCAGAAAATGTCAGAAATTGGGGCAGCGCCGGGGCGCCCATTTTAAGCCTATTTGCAGCTCCGGGGCGATATAAGGCAGTGTCTGAGCATTGTTCCCAGTGTTGGGGTGCTGGGGAAGAGGTTGGGTGCGGCCTGGACGCGTTTTGGGCGAATTTTGACACCTTTTTGACTCCAAATTAGATTGTGTTTGTTCCAAAACTAAAAATTGGACTTGTAACCTATAAATACATGATGTAAGGCATAAAATAAGGAGAGATTACATAGATTAGACTAGATTAAACACTCCATTAGATTAGAACATAACCATAGTTCTTATTAGTTTTGGAGATTTAAGCAACTTGGAGACCATTGAAGATCAAGATCAAGAGCAAGAGCAAGAGGGGAGCATCAGATTTACTGACAATAGATTCTTTTCTCTTCTCTCATCATACTTTTATCTTTTAATATCTATTCAATTGAGGATTCTTGATTTTAATTCATTAATTATGAACCAACTCTTTCATTAAGATTTCAATTGAACTTTTTATGATTATGAATTGATTATTTGATTTATTCCAATTATTTATGTTAAAGTGAGTTGTTTATCTTCCTTTGAACTTATTGATTAATTATCTGATCAATAATTACCTTGTTACTCTAGAAGGAATTGAGAGAGGAATTCTAGGGTTAGAACTGGGCATGGTGACATGTGACTTAGTTATTTACGATGAATAAGTAGGTTTGTGAATAGAATGAGAATATCTATTTACTAGCATATAACACATAAGGAATTGGGATTGTAACGAGTTTAATTCAATTGTTTTGCATAGAGATATAGCAAAATTAATCTGGGTTAAATAGAAGGTAAATGATCACTTGAGAAAAGGCTTTTGGCACTTGAGAATTCCTATTAACAATTCAGTAAGCATAATAATTGGGATAATTGGATAATTGGTTTATAGTTCATAATTGGGGATATTGGAGTCTTAATCTTTATTTATCTGAATTCATTCGTTAAAATCTTAGTTTTAATTGATTAATTTAGTTTTCTTAATTAGAAAAATCACAATTTGCGATTGTTTAAATAAAATTGATTTGATTAAGAGTTAGTGATTGGTAATTTTTATTAAATAATTCCTCGTGGGAACGATACTCTACTTTTACTTTATTACTTGTTGACCGTGTATACTTGCACGTATTCATTGATTGCGAAATCGATCAACAAGTTTTTGGCGTCGTTGCCAGGGAATTAATTTAATAATTATTTTCCAATATTAATTTCAATCAAATTAGTCTTAATTTAAACATTTTAATTTTTATTTTTATTTTTCATTCTCTTCCTATATTTCTCTCTTTTTAGGTACCATAGATGACTTTGCGTATCAATGGCCATACACGAATATGAGTCAACCAAGGGGAGCGGAGATTGACAGACTCGAGAAACTTTCTGCATTATCAGCACAGATGGAGACACTTTCGAGGATGTTTGAAGCTCAACGTCATCAAAGTGTGGTGGTTACCTTGTGATTATTGTGCTGGAAATCATATGAGTCATCAATGTGCCATCAGTTTCGAGCCGGTACAGTATGGTGGTGATTACCCCAATAATTATGTCTATCCCAACAACTATCATCAGGATTGGGGGTATCACCCGAATTTTTCATAGAGTATCAATCAAGATCAATTTTATGCTCCAAGTCCAACATACCCACCAGATTTCTCGTGTCCATCTCCACTACAACAGGAAGAACATTCAAATTGGGAGGAAGCCTTGGAAAAAGTTATTAAAGCTTCTGAAAAGAAACACGAGGAACATGAAAAGAAACTTAATCAAATGGAGCTGAGTATACAAAGTCAGAATACATTGATCAAGAATCTGGAAAATCAATTGGGGCAGATAGCACATGCGTTGAAAAATCGTCCTCAATACACTTGGCTCTATGACATGAATTCTGAGACTGATGGTGAGCCCGAACCAAATCTGCAATCGGATGTGCCAAATGATATAGATGTTGAAAGAGAGGAAAGACTTGGGGACCAAGAAAAAGAGATCGGAAAAGATCTAACTTTGTGTACCAACGAAGATGAGCCAATTTCATTAGTATCCCATGTGCCTCCTCCACCAAAGTTCAAGAATCCGGGCAGTTTTGCAAACCCATGCCCAATTGGAAGTCATGTATGTCGGCAAAGCTCTTGGTAACGTAAGAGCTAAATGCAGGTTAGTGGAGTCATGGTGGGATGAAAAGGAGAAGAAAGAGAAGATTCCATTATGTTTATTAAGCTTCAATGCCCTAATCTAATCATCGACATAATGGAGGAAACACCTAGTGGTTTATGGTTTCTTAATGGGGATCCTATCTACAAAGAGCATGCTAGGTGACTTTAATTCAAGAGTTTTTTGCTAATGGGAACCTCCCAAAAGAGACATTGCTTCGATGGATGGAGGGTTCCACAATTTTCGTAGGGAATTGGATAGAGAATTGAAGAAGTCAAATTTGAGACTATAAAATAAGCGCTTATTAGAGGCAAACCCAAGTTTAACTTTTATTTTAGTTTTATTAAGTTTTATATTAGTAGTTTTGAATTTGCATTTAATTAGGATTTAATAAAATTGCTTCTATCATGGTTTTACAGTTATTCAAGTCAAATTCAAGTCGTGTGCCCAATTTGTTCCATGTCTTAGCTTTATTCTCCAAACTTAGCGGACAAGGAGGAAGATTGCTATATTTTCGTGGAAGTCCTCTGCTTTAATTTTTCTATTATATAGCATTGAGGACAATGTCTAGTTTAAGTTTGGGGGCATTTTAGTGTCGTACTGCATATAGTTAGTTATCTGCATAGTAGTTTATTTTTTTTTTATGTGTTAGCATTATGTTTTTTCTAGGTTGCATATAATACATGGTATTTTTTTTTTTGCATCTTCATATATGTGTTCATGTAGTATAATTGCATTTTTTCTTATTTTGCATGAATCATGTGATAGGTTGGTGTGATCTTAGCTCGACTTTATGATAAGATTGGTTTTGCATGTTAACTCGAATGTTGTTGATAATTGATGATGAGTTCTAATTTTAATCATGATGATAATCTGAGCCTGTCTGAAACTTATGTAACCGGTTAGCACTTAAAATTTAACTGTTTTAATCCACTTGGTTCAAGGGTTTCATAATTTGTTTCTGAGGGAAAAACTTTGTTAAAATTTAAGGAAATTAGTGAACTGGCGGTAAAGGTTGGAATGACGTAAAAGATTGAGTTTGGGGGAATCTATGGGATATATATATACTAAAAAAAATTGATGAAGAAAAAAAAAAGAAAATCCAGAAAAAAGAAAAAAAAAGAAAAGAGATGATGAAAAAAAGGAAAGAGAAAAATCGTAGTTAGTTTTATTTACGGGCCTTTGTTACTTGAGCAAATGCATTGAAGGGGTGTCTTAACACCTAAGGCCCTAAGGTCTTATATGGTCAGGGAGTCGTTGGTTGAAAGCTTTCATTAAGGGTGTACAATTATTAGCCTAATGGAATGAGACATTGCACAACCATGAAAAAAACACGAAAAAAGAGCAAAAATGCCCTCGTGGTTGAATAAAAGTATAAATAAATCAGATTTACCCTTAGATTTGGTAATTGCTTAGTTTTAACCAGGAGTTGTCATGTTCACAAAAGTAATTGAATTGGGCCCAAATTTTCCTTATAAGAAGTTTGTTATGTGATTATCTTGAACTGTGGTTGGTTAGAATGGTTAACAAACACACACACACAACATGGTTGACTAATTGGTTAGAGTTATGGATTTTGAATTGATTGGATATATTGTTTGAGTACCAATGGTATCTTTGCGGCTTGTTGCTATATATCATACTGATTTATTACTCAGTTCGTAGGTATATTAGGAAGTAGATTATGCATATGCATTCATTTAGTTGAGTTATTTTGTTTATTTTTAGTTCTTTTCTGTTTTTGCTTGAGGACAAGCAATGGTTTAAGTTTGGGGGTATTTGATGAGTGAGTTTTATACACATGAATTGGATACAATTGGGCTTAATTTATTGTTGTTCTCAAGTCTTTTAGATTAGTTTTTAAGTGTTTATGTCTATTTAAGCATGTTTTATGTTGTTTTGTAGGAATTGGGACAAAAGTTACATGGATCGACGTTCGGGGTGGCTAGATTCGCATTTTCGGCTTGCCATTTACATAGAAGTCTTTTCAGAGCCAATTTGAGTATTTCTTCGGACCTTATTTCGAAACACTCAAAGAATGAAAGTTGTAGATCTACTTTTCCTCTTTCCGGATCATCTTGAATCATCAAAATCGGGGTTTGGACGAAGAAGTTATGGTCATTTTCCCAAAGGACATCGTAGCAGAAAATATCAGAAAATGGGGCAGCGCCGGGGCGCCCATTTTAAGCCTATTTGCAGCGCCCGGGCTATAAGGCGCATTAATCGAAGCGTCGTTCCCATCATTTGAAGTATTTGGGAAGAGGTTGGAGTGCGGCTTTGGATGCGTTTTGGCCGAATTTTGACACCTTTTTGACTCCAAATTGGATTGGGTTTGTTCCAAAACTAAAAATTGGACTTGTAACCTATAAATACATGATGTAAGGCATAAAATAAGGAGAGATTACATAGATTAGACTAGATTAAACACTCCATTAGATTAGAACATAACCCTAGTTCTTATTAGTTTTGGAGATTGAAGCAACTTGGAGACCATTGAAGATCAAGAGCAAGAGCAAGAGGGGAGCATCAGATTTACTGACAATAGATTCTTTTCTCTTCTCTCATCATACTTTTATCTTTTAATGTCTATTCAATTGTGGATTCTTAATTTTATTTCATTAATTATGAGCTAACTCTTTCATTAAGATTTCAATTGAACTTTTTATGATTATGAATTGATTATTTGATTTATTCCAATTATTTATGTTAAAGTGAGTTGTTTATCTTGCTTTGAGCTTATTGATTAATTATCTGATCAAGAATTATCTTGTTACTCTAGAAGGAATTGAGAGAGGAATTCTAGGGTTAGAACTAGGCATGGTGACATGTAACTTAGTTATTTGCACAGTGAATAAATAGGTTTGTGAATAGAATGATAATATCTATTTGCCGCATGTAACACATAAGGAATTGGGGTTATAACGAGTTTAATTCAATTGTTTTGCATAGAGATATAGCAAAATTAATCTGGGTTAAATAGAAGGCAAATGATCACTTGAGAAAGGGCTTTTGGCACTTGAGAATTCCTGTTAACAATTCAGTAAGCATAATAATTGGGATAATTGGATAATTGGTTTATAGTTCATAATTGGGGATATTGGAGTCTTAATCTTTATTTATCTGAATTCTTTCATTAATATCTTAGTTTTAATTGATTAATTTAGTTTTCTTAATTAGAAAAATCATAATTTGCGATTGTTTAAATAAAATTGATTTGATTAAGAGTTAGTATTTGGTAATAATTATTAAATAATTCCTCGTGGGAACGATACTCTACTTTCACTTTATTACTTGTTGACCATGTATACTTGCATGTATTCATTGATTGTGAAATCGATCAACACTAAGGTAGTTATGTAATAAGCCATAATAGGTTTGTTTTGACTTGGAATATCAAAGAAGATTTAAAGATTTGAAAACTAGAAATTGTATACATGGGGTAATATACATTATGACCTTGTGGACATATGTAAATTACTTGAGTATGTGCACAAATACATATGAAAGCATGAATTAGACAATATAGATGTATCTTGCATGCTTGAAAGAATTTTACTAATGGAGACTTAAAGTTTTGTAAATGAACTTGATAAACTATATATACATTAAGTTGAGAACTTGTAAGTATGTTTTTGATGTCTAGCATGTATATATATATATATATATATATATATATATATGAAAGTATGATGTATGCTAGGTAAAGTGACTTACATGATGGATAACTTAACATGTGCAGTCTTGATTAAGTAAAAACGAATAATGACATTTGATATGTTTGATAAAAGGTTGAAGTTAGTTATTCATATAATGGATTGTATGTTGTGCATGATTGTTCATTTATGTGCAAGTCGTGTGTGCACTAGTTTTCTGCAGAAGCAGCCATGTCTTGGTTTGCTCCAAGAGCAGCGCGGTCGCGCCACTCCTAAGTACAAACCAAGCACGGCCGCGCAGTCCTGCACTAAGATCTGAGTTCTGTTATGAAATTGAGAACTGATGCATGCTTAAATGGTTACTCTAATCTGTAATACTTGTCCATTATAGTAGTCATGTGTTAATAAGCATGTTATTGAAAGGAACCTATGATGAATTAGTAAATGGTGATTTCAACTATGACATAGTGTGTTAGGAATTAATCGAGTAATGTATTGATATATGTATAGAAGTATGCTATGTGATGAATTGATTATTGTAAGTGTAAACTCATTTTAGTTTACACGTACTAATTGAAAGACCGACTTGTTAATGTTAGGTCGTTTCAACGCAAGTTAGTTAAATCTAGAATTACATTGTAGCTTAGCAAACAAGCAAGTTCCTTGAACCCTAGTTTTATTGTGTTGTAAATTTCCCTAACCTTACTCAAATTTATATTGAGCAAGTAACCGAACACAATTTTTATTGTGTTGAAATGTTTCCTAACTTACACAACTTTGTTTGTTGTGAAAGTTTCAAATATTTCCCTAACCTTTGTTAGTTATCGTATGTTGTTTAGAGGTGGAAGTTTGTATTTTATCGTGATGACCGAACCGGGGTCAGAGGACCTGGATTCGGGGGTGTCGCAAGTAGGTATCAGAGTTGTAGGTTATAAACGTTAGGAATGTGAAACCTAGGTTATAACCTTAGTAGAAAACTCAAGTAGAGTATGTAAGTGATGGGTTGAAGAAATCCATCGAGTTTTATTGTGATAATGAAGTTGTTTATTTAAATCAAAAATGATTGATAGACGTCTTAAACTTCTTAATGCTAACATGAATAGCATATCACATAAAGCCTAATAATTTTCTTCCTTTCCTCAGATCATGCCGCCTAGGAGAATTCAGCGGAATCAGAGGGAGGAAGGATCCGTTAACAATGGTGGAGGGGCAAATGTTGATCCAATGCAGAACTTCGTTAACTTATTAACTAAGGCAATGCAAAACATACCCTCGTCAGCAGCAGGGCAGCCAGGACATCACTTGGCTAGCTTTAAGGACTTTAAATTGGTAGGACCGCCAGAGTTCCGAGGAACCCTGGACCCAATTGAAGCCCAGACATGGATAAAAGAGATGGAGAAGGTGTTTGAGGTCGCACGGGTGGCCGAAGAATAGAAGACGAGTTTTGCCACTTTCATGATGAAGGGCGAAGCTAACTATTGGTGGAAAGCCAATAGGGACCGAGCAGACGAAGGAGTTATTCCTTGGGAAAGATTTAAGGAGCTATTCCTTGAGAATTACTTCTCAGAGAATACGCAACAGGATATGGAAGTTAAGTTTCAAGAACTGAAGCAAGGTAGTATGTCTGTCGCAGATTACGTGGTAAAATTTAACGAGTTAGCCCGATTCACTCCACATCAGGTTGACACGAAGGCCAGCAAGGCAAGGAGGTTCGAACTAGGACTAAAACCATTGGTGCAGAAAGCCGTGGCGGTATTGAAGATGAAGACGCACTCTGATCTATTGGAAAGGGCTATCATTGCCGAAGGAGGCAACGAACCCATCACTCAATTCAAACAAGAAAAGAAGACCGGTTATGAAGGGCAGAAAGGGGGAACCAGTGGAGGCAGCAACCCCAACAAGCGAAAATGGATGGAGAGCCAATCCTCTGGAGGTAATAAGTCCGGGGGGGAGGCCAAGAAAAGTATGAAGTGCAACAACTGTGGGAGGAATCACTCTGGGAATGCATGAAGGGAAAGAGTGTTTGTTATCATTGTAGACAATCGGGGAACATGACTCCTCAGTTTCCAAATAAGCAGAAGGGAGGATGTTTCTCGTGTGGAGCCACGAACCATCAAATTAGGGACTGCCCAAAGAAAAAGGGTGATGCATCTAGCGGCAATCGCAGCAGCAGCAACAACAACAACAACAATGGGCTGAACATTGGAGGACCAGCCAATCAAGCCAATAAACCAATGGCACGAATGTTCAACATGACCGTACAGGATGCGGTGGAGTCTAAGGACGTGGTGTCAGGTACATTTCGATCAATTATATAGATGCATACGTGTTATTTGATTCAGGTGCTACCTGCTCTTTTGTTTCCAAAGAATTCACTAAACAGTTAGACTTACCCCATGAGAGGTTAGAACAGCCTATGAACGTAGAAGTAGCGAACAAGGAAATTATCCCCGTAGAGTACATTCATAAGAATTGTTATGCCGAATTACAAGGATTTAAGCTCAAAGTGGATTTGATACCGATTTTTTTGGGGGAGTTTGATGTAATCCTTGGAATGGATTTTTTATCGGTTCATGGAGCAATTATAGACTGTAAGAGTTGTTAGATAAGGGATACATTCGACCAAGCGTATCACCATGGGGAGCATCAATCTTATTCGTAAAGAAGAAAGATGGGTTGCTTAGACTTTGTATCGACTACCGAGAGTTGAACAAGGTCACCATTAAGAATAATTACCCGTTGCCCAAGATAGACAATTTTTTTGATCAGTTGACTTGAGGACCGGTTATCAGCAACTGAAAGTGAGCCCGAAGGATATTCCAAAGACGGCATTCCGAACTCGATATGGACACTTTGAGTTTTTGGTAATGTCATTTGGATTGACGAACGCGCCAGCAGCATTTATGGATTTGATGAACAGAGTGTTCAAACAGTATTTGGATAAGTTTATTGTCGTATTCATCGATGACATTCTAGTGTATTCAGAAATGGAGGAAGAATACGCCGAGCATCTTTGGATAGTGTTGGAGACATTAAGGAGGGAAAAGTTGTATGCGAAATTCTCGAAGTGTGAGTTTTGGTTGCAAAGAGTGCAATTTTTAAGGCACGTTATCGACAAGAATTGTGTTTCGGTGGATCCAGTGAAGGTAGAAGCGATTATTAATTGGGAGCTGTGATACCCCCAATTCTAGGTACTTCATTCTCACATGATTTGGTGCTCACTATCCATACATTCATTCTATCTACCCAAATAAATAATATTTAAACCATAAAATCCTCCCTTTAAATAGGGTTACATAATTAAACTCAAAAACATCCCAGGTTATCTAACCTTTAAACATCATTCAAGTGCAGAATTAAATTATTACATTACATCATTATTAAAAGTCTATGGTCATAACATTAATCAAAAGTACAAATCTGCATCACTTGTACATTTTTCCCTTTCCTTTGCTAGTTGAAGGCTCATCTACCTTCTCAACTTTAGCTGCAATAAGTATATAAATATGCAAGAGTGAGCAAAACAATTGCTCACTAGATATAATAATGAATAAATAGGAGAACAACAATAATATCTGCTAACAAATAGGCTCATCAAAATGAATAGTACTCTAAAAATGATAATCAAGAACTGAAATCCAAAATATGGAATATACATAACTGAGGGTCATAAGACCATGAACTATGTCCACAATTGCGAGTAATCTTTCAACTCCAACTTTAACAGTCGTAAGACTATAAGGATTCCTCGTACTTGGGGGGATCAGCCCTTCGTACCATGTATTGTGCACAAACATTTAACGTTACGCGTAAGTTATCCCCTAGTAATAATAGGGTTGTTCATCTTAGTATTTAAAGTACAAGTCCGCACCAAAGAAAGTTTGGTTTGGATAAGCTTTCAAAGGTAATTTGAAGTTTAACGAACATCAACTAGAGGACTAGTTGAATCAATAGTGTTTGATAATCACAACAGATGTTTGATAACAATATAACATAAAACAATTAAGAATCATAAATGAACTGATTGTACGATGTTAAACTCATGCTTAAAATAACTATAAAGCATAAGTATTCGACAAAATGAATAAAATGGTAAACCTTTGCTTGAGCAACATATAACCTAATGTTAGAGTTTTATAATATTAGAAATGAAATTATTGAACGTACATTAACTGATAGCAAGCTAAAAACTTGAACTTACTCCACAAAGTATTAACTCATGCAAAGAATTAAAACAGTTCAATAATAAGGACGAGAATTCAAACTACATTCATTATACAACAATAGAACTTGAGAAACTTGCTTAACTATAAAAAAGTTAGAATGAATCAATCAAATGAGAATTCCAAATGACATTCGAGTTAAGGTTTGCTCAATCAAAAGAATAAAGTTACACAATTTAGTAATAGAACTAACTCAACAAAAGTTAGAGTTAGAAAGCTTTCTCAGTGTAAAAAGATAGGGTTTAGAAACTTGCTTAATGTAAATATAGAGTTAGAAAACTTGCCTCGAGCGTAAGCTATAAAATTAAACTCACGATCACCTACACATAATTTTAGAACCACAACACCTATTAGATATGCTAACATACCATAACATGATCATTACCATTTACATTTCAGAAAATCAAAGCGTTTTACTTCGTAACATTTATCTAATGTTCATTATGTATACTAAACTACCACATAACGCATTCTCAATTTACTAACCATTTTTGCAACTTTGAACTTACTAATCACAATTCACTATGTTATATTAACCTTAACATTACACATTTAACATGTTAACATTAATGTCAGACCATGTTATGACACTAACTCCAAGATCATAAAGACGTGAAAATCAAAATCTCAAATCGGTGTATAAGCAATTGCGCCTTACATAGGCTTGGAGCTTGGCAATTTACTTGCAACAGTTTGTGTGCCATTTTTGCCTTAACATCATAAGTAAATTGCTGGCAGTATTCGAACAGAGACGAGAGAGGCTCATGAACAAGAGTGGCAAACTTTAGCCAAACAAACACAAATTTCACTCACCAAACAGTGATAATAACACGTAAAATAAATAAACAACAATCATAAACATGATTGCTAACATATACAACCTCATAACACAATTTAACAACCACTAAAACTATTTTAATTTCTCAATTTTCATGTTTTTCATATAAAACTCCATTTTTGATATTCATCCCAAAAATCCTCACTGTGAATTCATTATTTGGCCAAATCACTTCATTCAAACTATGTTATGCTCATATCTCATTGAACTAACATATACAAACTTCAATTTATAATTTCACATACAAATTGGCTACTAAAATTGATACTTACATGATTACATATGAAAACATATATATACTAACAAAATTTCTACAGATATCCAAAATTAGCATAAATTTCTCGTTTAAGACACAATCTCCAGTTATCCTATACTCATATAATCACAAGTAATCCCATAATATAGCAACAATTCAACAATTTGAAATTCACAAAGTATGAAAATTGTTGTCGTAATATTCATATATATGCTTATAATATTAAAGTTGTAAAACATACCTTCAACTACAAATGCAAACACTGCTAATCACTTGAACTTGCTGTGAAAATTCGTAACTCTCTCTCAATTTTCTCTGCTAACCTCTCAAGTTCACAATTTTCTCAGAACTCAGTACTCTCACACTTGAAAGAAATAGAATGCGTAATACAAATAATCAACTGGTATTCAAGCACTAGAATAAAATTGATACCCCTTAATAACCCTACTAATTGCAAAATCAATTACTAGCGTATATAATATAAATATATTATATTTATTATTTTAATTTATTTTGTTTATTTTATTTAAATTAGAAATTCAAAATCCATAGCCATGAGGCATTGTTTGGCAAATCATTTAAAATTAAAGAGTTAAAATACTTAAGCCTTGTTTGACAAAAACTAATTTAAATCCTTTTTAATTTATTTTAATAAACACTTTAGTTTATAAACTATAATCACATATTATATTTTAATTAAATATAGTATTTTAGCAAATACCACAAAATAATAACACCTCATGTTATAATACAAATCTCTAAATTATAATTTAATTAAATTTAGAAAATTCTCTAACAAACTTAGATTCATCAATTACACAATAAACACATCAAATAAATATATATATTATTCAATAAATATTTAATATTACACTTTAAAAATTTTGGATCGTTACATCCTTCCCTCCTTACAAGGATTTTGTCCCCAGAATCACAATTCAAATAATCAAATCGTCATAGGAGCAGCCGAAGACGCCGATAGAAATTAGAAGTTTCTTAGGATTGGCAGGATACTATCGAAGATTTATTCGGGTTGTTTTGAAATTATCATCACCGTTGACCAATCTTACCAGGAAGACAGTTAAGTTCATTTAGATGGAGAAGTGTGAAGAAAGTTTCCTAGAATTGAAGAAGAGGCTTAGTTAAGCACCTGTGCTGGCCTTACCGAACAACACGGGAGGGTTTGCAGGGTATAGTGATGCGTCACACAAGGGTCTTGGTTGTGTACTGATGCAACACTGGCAGGTCATTACAGTCGCCTCGGTCGACTAAAAGATTATGAGAAGGGATATTCGACTCATGACCTGGAGTTAGCAGAAGTAGTTTTTGCCTTGAAGATTTGGAGGCATTATTTGTATAGCGAGAAATGTGAGATATATACGGACCACAAGAGTCTGAAGTATATCTTCACGCAGAAAGAATTAAACATGAGGCAGCGCCGATGGTTAGAATCGATCAAAGATTATGATTGTGAGATTCTGTACCATCCAGGCAAAGCAAATGTAGTGGCAGATGCCTTGAGCAGAAAAGGCAGAGAGAAGTTATTGAAGTTAACTATTTAAGAAGAATTGGTGAAAGTTTTTGAACGACTAGACTTGGAGATTAGATATCCGATGGAGGCGAAAGAATAATTGTTTACAATGACAGCGAGTCCGACTCTATTGGATAAGGTTAAAGAAGCACAAGAAAAGGATGAAGATTGCAATAACATCAAGAAGCGATTGACTAAAGGTGATGAGTTGAAATTTAAGATTGATAGCACTGGACTACTACGATTTGAAGGACAAATTTGGGTACCGCTAGTACTAAAACTAAGAGAGGAGATTTTACAAGAAGCGCACAGTACGAGATACTCGATACACCTAGGAAGCATGAAGATGTACCAAGATTAAAGTCACCACTTTTGGTGGCCAAACATGAAGAGAGAGGTTGCAGAATGCTTGAGTAGATGCCTAACTTGTCAAAGGGTCAAGGAAGAGCACCAATGACCAAGCGAGTTATTACAACCATTAGAGATTCAAGAATGGAAATGGGAGCACATCACAATGGACTTTGTGGTGGGACTTCCGGCAAAGCAGAAAGGGCATGACGCCATATGGGTGATTGTAGATCGTCTTACTAAGTCAACTCACTTTTTGTCGATTAGGATTAAGCATAGTTTGGACCAGCTAGCCAAATTGTATGTCAAGGAAATTATCTGGAGATATGGGGTGCCAGTATCTATTGTATTAAATAGAGATCCGCGATTCACGTCAAACTTCTGGAAGAGTCTTCAAGAAAGAATGGGGACACAACTACAGATGAGTACCTCGTATCATCCGCAGATAGATGGACAAAACGAGAGGACGATTCAGACACTAGAAGACATGCTCCGAGCTTGTGTGATGGACTTCAAGGGTAGTTGGGAGGATCACCTTCCATTAATAGAGTTCGCGTATAACAACAGTTATCACGCCAGTATTAGAATGCCGCCGTATGAAGCACTGTATGGGAGGAAATGTAGAACGCCATTATGCTGGGATGAAGTTGGAGAACGTTGACTGTTAGGACCAGAATTGGTACAACAGACGGTAGAAATCATCAAGGTGATAAGAGCACGATTAGTAGCAGCTCAAGATCGCCAGAAGAAGTATGCGAACTTGCATCACAAGAAGAGAGATTTTGAAGTAGGAAGCTATGCATTTCTAAAAGTATCTCCCTAGAAAGCGAAGATTCGTTTTGGGAAGAACAGAAAGTTGAGCCCTAGGTTCATAGGACCGTTCAAGATTCTGAGGCGAGTCGGCGAAGTGGCGTACGAGGTAGCGTTACCTCCAGAACTTAAGCACATTCACAACGTGTTCCATATGTCAGTGTTGCGACCGTATAAGCCGGACTACAAGCACATTATCTCCTATGAACCAATTTATGTCGAGAAAGACTTATCGTACGAGGAAGTTTCTATCCAGATACTAGATAGGAAGGAACAGAAGTTGAGGAATAAGATTATCCATTCCGTTAAGATTCTTTGGATGAACCACGCAGTAGAAGAAGCTATGTGGGAGCTAAAAGAGAAAATGAGAGCGAATTATACGTTTTTATTTGAGTAACCTTATTTTTGCAATTCTGAGGACGAAATTTTTTATAAGGGGGGAGGGATGTAACGTCCACAAATTTTAAACTCCTTATTAATTAAATATGTGATTTAATTATAATGAGTTAGTTTTGTGAGTCTATTAAAACCTTATGTGGTTCTGTGAATTTATGAAATGATTAAAGGGAGTCTCTAATAGTTTGTTTAAATTAATGGAATAACCCTAAGATTTTAATATAAAAGAATTGATAAGATTATTAATAATTAAATAATCAATTTATTTGAATATGGTGGCAAGAGTTGAACATATTGATTAATTTCAATTATGAGTAATTAATTGATAATGTGTTAATTAATAATTATTATGAATAAATAATAATTAATGAGTAAGAGATTAATAGTTTATAAAATGATTATATGTGTACTTGATTAATTTGTGCAATACAAGAAACCTTTATTATATGGTAGTTAACTATATATTTTATATAGTACAAGGTGGTACATTAATATGTCTATATATATAGACTATATAGTAATAAATTATTTGCATTCATGTGAGTTGTATAATAATATTGTTATATGATATGGAGTGTGTGGGTAAACATTCATGTATATCCTATTGACATATAATAATATCAATTATTAAATTAATAATGATTTCATTAAGTTATTATGATAATAACTGTCATGGTAGTTGAAAATGTACATGAATTATATGTATGTGCACTACTTGATACTTTGTAATTACATTGTATGCTCTTTAAATCATTATAACCTATGTTATATGAAATAAATTGTGGAGACATATTTTATATCCAAAGTTTATATTATGTGTATATATGGTATAAGCCAATTGTAGCATTTCATTTTGTGCAAATGCTGAGAGTTGTTCTCTTGTCCCATAATAAGAGTACCATTTCATTTCTTCCCACGTGAACAAGCTAGCAATCCTACTCTATTCTTCATCTCAAATTCATCAAAACATAGAGCAATTAGTGGATGGGGAGTGGGATTCATGAGTGGAACTCACCAACGCTCACCAACTCTCTCTTAACCCTTATGCATTCTTGAAATCCTTTGGTTTAATTTGGGAGGTAATTCCATTATCTAGGTAACCATTCTCCTATAAATGAGACTTTAATCCTTCCTTAGTGCAATTGTTGAGAAGTAGTTGCTAAGGAGCTTATATAGAGTGAGTAAATTGTTATATTGCAGCTCAATTACTTCAAAGAGGTATGAAAATCCTAATTGTATTCTTAGTTCGGTTTTTTGACAAATTCTTATAATTCTCATAAATTCTTGTAATGTGGCATGAATTGGCTTAAAGGTGTGTTATCTAAGTTAGTATGCATGCTTAGGAGTATTAGAAGTAGTTGAGTTACAGCAATTAAATGTTTGGCAATGTTGGAGTTGAACCTCTGCAGAAGTAGAGGACATTTTTTCTTTTTTCTCGAAGTGTCATGTAGCATACTTTACTTCCCTATCCTTTCACCACCGGTAGTGTGGGTAGCAAGATTCTGATTGCTCATGTTAGCTCCTTAAGATATTCTGAGCATGTTACACTGATTATTATATGCATATAAATGACCTGAACTTATGGACTAAAGTAGTTATGTAGTAAGCCATAATAGGTTTGTTTTGACTTGGAATATCAAAGAAGGTTTAAAGATTTGAAAACTAGAAATTGTATACATGGGGTAATATACATTCTCACCTTGTGGACATATGTAAATAACTTGAGTATGTGCACAAATACATATGAAAGCATGAATTAGACAATATAGATGTATCTTGCATGCTTGAATGAATTTTACTAATGGAGACTTAAAGTTTTGAAAATGAACTTGATAAACTATATATACATTAAGTTGAGAACTTGTAAGTATGTTTTTGATGTCTAGCATGTATATATATGAAAGTATGATGTATGCTAGGTAAAGTGACTTACATTATGGATAGCTTAACATGTGAAGTCTTGATTAAGTAAACACGAATAATGACTTTTTGATATGTTTGATAAAAGGTTAAAGTTAGTTATTCATATAATGACATGTTGTTAGGTTTGTAATATTCAAGAACGCAATCAAATTGTATAAAAATGCGGAAACGTGTAAAATTAGAGTTTAAAAATTTACAAACCATATACCCGGATCACCCTTTATGCATAATTATTAATTAAACGAAAAGATAAAGAATAAAATCATACCCTTGAAGATCGAGCTTCCTCAGGTACAAGTTCACCTCCAAATCCTTTCGCGTTCAACTTGAATCTACCGGCGTTTTGTTCCTTCCTTTGATCAACGTTAGCCACCCATATGTTTGGCCTCTAGAGGTGATCCACCAAGGAAAAATAAAGATTCAAGAAGAAGGGGTATTGGCTCAACCCTAGTTTTCTATCTCTATAGAAAGGGCGTACTCTCCAACAAATTGGAATTACATATGTTGTAAAGGTCAACAACCCCCTCATCCATAATAAGACTCCTCTTATTTATAGATGTCGGCAACCCACCTTAACAATTAAGGAATTGGGATTTATTTAATTAATTAAATTCTTTTAATTAATTAAGCTCCCTAATCTTATTAGGGATTATTAATTAAACTCCTTTAACTAATTTTCCTTCCTAATCCAATTAGGAATAAATGAGAGTACTTATATTAAATTAATTTCTAAACTCTTTTAGAAATTAAAATAATAATAATTGTAATAATATTAATAAGACTCCTCTTATTAATTTATATTTAATATTTCTTAAATATTAAATAATAAATATTAAGCTATTTAATTTATTCTATCACCATAGATTAAATTAAATATACTTAACATATTATTACGATTATGCCATTAACTTCTTAAATAATTATTCTTCCTTTTATGGTGTGACCCTTTAGGTTCTCCATATTAAATCCATTGTGAATAAATCAATTAGAATAATTCTAATCTTATTTAAATAAATAAATTAAATAATTTATTTATTTAAATAAATAATATTTATTCTACAATAGGATAAGTTTCCCCTAATGATCAACGACTTTCCGGATAATATAGATTTCAACATTAATCATAAAAGAACCTTTGAGTAAATAGTTACCGTACAATTCAATCCTTCCACCATACAATGTCCCAATTAAATATAAGACATGGAATTACTGTCAAGTCTTATTTTATTTAATTATATGTATTTCGATCCTTAAATGCACAACTCCAAATAATGCAAATTAGAAACTCCTTTCTAATTTCATTCTGCCTTGGCCAAGGACTACTGGGTTGTCATTTATCGAATCACATAGATCATTTCTCTTCTTTTATTAGAAGTGGTAGATTCTTTATTGATCATACATTATCTCCATGTACAACTTATTATACCCAAGCATACCCTTTGATATACCCTAAGGGTCTTAAGGAATAAGTCAAAGTATAACTCATCATACATAAGATACTATGATGATCTCAAGTCCAAGGATCACTTGTACTACTATCACTACAGAATTCCTATCGACAGCAAGTAAAACTCCATTAGGTATTCCTTAGCGAGCCACGCTCAAATGAACTTATTCTCTAATAAGCACTTACATACTTGCTTTAGTGTCTCCACACAAATGATCATGAGATCAATCATCCTCATCCAATGAGCAAGCAACGATATACCAATCTATCCGGATTCACTAATCCCCAATTTAGTAATCCAATGATTGAGAACTATTTTAGTTTTAAGCTTTCAAAGAATTTAGATCTCATTAGAATGATCATCATCATTATTCTAAAAGCATTGCTTAAAACTATGGGTTTATCACATATTATAAAACAAAGATCATGTAGATAATTAAAAGCCTTTAATAAATTAATATTTTTATTAATAAATGAATAAGATTGTTACAAAGTATATGCTTTATCATCAAACATGATTGGCTTTGTGTGCATACTACTTTCAATCTCCCACTTGCATTAAAGCCAATCGTCATGGTATCTCATACTCTTCTTCTCTAAGTGACGATTATCCTACTGTTGGATAAGCTTTAGTTAATGGATATGTAATGTTGTTCATGAGAGTCCACTATCTCTATAGTGATTTCCCATCTTTTAATGATTCTAATAATCAAATGAAAGTGCCACAACATATGTTTAGATCCAAGATGAGACTTAGGAACTATTCCTAGTTCTGAAATGAACTTTTAATCCAAATAATCAACTTGCAGCTTCATTTATAGTTATATACTTTGTCTTTATCACTAAACCAAAGAACTCTTTCATTGTTTGGAACCTTTCCAATTCACTCGCACCACCGCTCAAGGTAACCCTTTACCTTAAAGTGGATTTTTCTATCGCTCTGGTCTATCTCAAAAACTTGAGTCTGTTAAGCCCTCTAGTTTTAATTAAGACCCACCATGAATATGATCACATCCTTAGTGCTTGCTTAAGCACTTTAAGATGTTTTTCACCGACTCATAGTGAACTTCTCCATAATACGACCGATCAACATCGTGTCTTGTACATTTCATTGCATACATGATTGTCATTCATGCGACCTCTCTTTCGGAGTCTCAGGGGACTATTAAGAGATACACTCCATAGCTCATCGACATGAGACATCTCTTGAGTTTGCCATGCTAAACGACTTTAGCATCAAATGAATATATGTTCCTTGGGTTAAGTCGAGCATCCTCTTGTATCTATCTATATAGATTTTATCCCCAATTAAGATACTCTTCCCAAACCATTCATGGAGGAATGTTTAGACAACTTTATCATTACTGATTGTAGCATTAGTATGTCATTCCTTATCCGTAGTATATCAACATATAGTACTAGGAATGTCACGATGCTCCCAATCGACCCTTTTGTACACACTAGGTTCATTCTTATTTTTTTTTGATAAAATCAAACTCTTTTGATCATCTTCATCAAAATGAATGTTCCATATTTGAGAAACTTGCTTCAATCCATTTCTCGAGTGTCTACAACACTTACCTCATCGTATGTAATCGGATCATCATCTTCTATGATGTGTACCTCATCATCATCATCTATGATGAATCCATACCTCTAGGTATCTCTTGGTACTATTCCGTTTATAATTCTTATTGGTACAACAACAGTCTATCTATAGGTTCCTCTTATTCGACTTTATAGTGTTTTGTGGTTCTTGAACTTTTCAAGATCTATTATCCTCCCACTAGCCCTTCAATGATAAACACCTTTATCTTAGAAGGCGCCGTGTTTCAGAACAAACACCTTTTTGCTAAGTAGAATTATAGAACAAATACCCTAAACTTACTTTAGGATGTCCCACAAATCGACACTTATAAAATCTTGTCCCAAGCTTATCCTTTGAAACCTTTTCACATAAGTTGACAACCCTTATCTTAACATACTTAAGATTAGAATCCTCCCCATCCATAACTTTTATGGAGTCTTGGGGCCGGATTTTGAGGTTACCATTTTCAGAGATATGCACGACCATTTCTAGGACATTATCCCGTAAGGATACCGGAATGTCAGGTAAAATCATTATGGACCGCACTACGTCCAACAAGGTACGATTTTTCATTCGGATACATCAATCAATTATTGCGTATCGTGATGCGTCCATTATGAGAAAACCATTTAAGATGATCTAGAAACTTATTGCACAAGTATTTATTCCTTGATCTAATCAAAGAATCTTAATACATTGCCAATTTGTTTCACTTCTGAATTCTTTGAACCTTTCAAATAATTCACACTTGTATTTCAGCAAATACACATATTCAACTCTTTGAATGATCATCTCCTTTTCTTATACTAGTTTGTTCAATTTGCAAAATATATTTTTCACGTAAGTCAAGTATACAAAATCCATTAAGTAATATTCAAGTTCTATACAAAACATTATTATTATAAATAGAACAACAATTGTTCTTAATTATAATACAAAAAATTTATCATCCAACAATAAAATGGAAATAATATTTCTTACAAGAACTGAAATACAATAACAACTTATCGACTTAATAGATTTTCCAATAGGCATTGCTAAACTATAAGTTTCTATGGCTAATGTAGCAACCTTTAGCTTCATTTCACACATAGATTACTTATCTATGTTCACTTTTCAACTTCGCTTGGTCCCTTCATAAATCTATATTTATGATAACCAAAGCTCAGATCCAATACCCAAGTAGAACCTCGACTTAAAGAAAAATTTATTTAAATCATGAACAAAATTGATTTGTAACCAAAACTTCACTAAGCTTCTTTGGTTAGCCTCTCAAGAAGATGCTTCTTGCAATTTCTATCCAAAGTCCAGTGCATATTGCAAAGGGAAGCAAACTCCTTTGCTATCCGTGACGCTTTTGTTCTTATTATCCTTTGTTTATGCCTTTCTATATACCTTCTTTGAATCGCTCTTCTTTTCGTAAGATCCTTTGGCCCCTACCAAGAAGACTTGATCTTTCTTGGTTGAAAGTGACTCTCAACATTTTTCAATATGTTAAGCAAAATCAATGAGGTGATATCTAGCTTGTTTATATGAAAAATTCACAACAATTGTGAAAGGAGTCCTGAGTGAGTGCAAGATCAAATCTTGGCTCAACTCTCCATCCATGACAAAACCAGCTTGTCCTAATTGATCAATCAAATTGATTATGTTAAGAACTTTTTTATCTGCATTTATAGTGCCATCGGTCATTCTAGATCTAAGAGCTCCTTAGATATCTCGATATCTATCGGGCCCCATTTTCCTCACCATCAACTACTTGATGTGCGAGGAGTATAAGAGAGCATCCATAGTTTCATCTCGACGTCAAGCTCATTACTCATGGATGCGAGCATGATGCATCGAGCCAATCACAGCATCATCTTGCCACTTTCTAAAAGTAGCAATCTCTTCCTCAGAGGCATTTTCTGCAACCATTGCAGGGATAGGAGTATTAAGGACATAAGATAGCTTTTCAGCTATGAGAACTATTCTCAAATTCCTTAACCAATCCGCTTAATTCGACCCAGTTAATTTAGCATCTAATATGCTTCGCAGTGATAGTAATTTTAGACATTGTAAAATTCTCAGAATGAATTTGTAATTAACAACATTTTAACATACATTCTTTTATTAATTACCAAAATAATTTAGGTCTTGTTTTAAATTGGTATCTCCCACTATTTTCTTCAAACTATATTACCTCACTTATATAGTTCGACAAAATCTAATTAAAGATTTGCTAGTGAGAATAAGGATCCCATTTCAAATGTATATAGCCTTGTGGTGACACAACAAACTATATATAAATAAATAGGTAGACAACTTTTGTCAATTACATCAACTATGCAACTCCTTTTCTTTTGCCTCTTAGATTATTTTGATCAAGTGGTGGCACATCCGAATCAAAATTATCCAAGTTAAGTCCGACCTAGCACTCCATATATTCAAAAAGAAAAAATATCATCCTTGTGGTGACACAACAAAACAATATTGTTCAATTTTCTTTATAAGCATCAAATGTGATAAATTAACATCTTAAATACTTAATACTTGTCTTGTGGTGACACAACAAACTCATATTAAATATTTAATACTCTATTAATTTTATCATGCTAGAAGGCTGACGCTCGATATTCCAAATATCTTTGAACGCTTAGGACTTAATATAATAAATTGAGGGGTTTGTTATTAATTTGTCTCATCTTGTTTAGCGCGCATGCATGCATATATATATAAAATACGCGTCATATTAATGAACAGGCAAAGCATGTTTGCATAATATATAATATATATAGTATAAGCATGCACATATAGAATACTATATTCTACCCGGATTGATTATGGACTTTTATTCTAGTTTGGTTCACTAGAGCCACCAAGTGAACCAAAAGGTCAAACCCTAGGGGTGCAAGAAATAATATTTAAATATAACTATTACATTTAAACTCTCTGCTCCATTACAAACTTCAAGCGCCTTTTTGAGCTTCTTGATCTTGTAAAATAAATAAAACCTTGATCGTGAACCTCGATCAAGGGAAGTACATAGAGGAGATAGAATTTACATTCGGAAAAATTAGAGAAGACGAGAGGCACGCAGACCCCATTTAATAAAACCCATACATTCATGCATCCAACTAAAATAAAATCCAATCACATTGGGTCAATTGTCCATAATCAATCTCATTTATTATCATACACATCACCATATGTATCAATAAATAACATTCATCTCATGAATAATAAACATTTAATATATATATTGATATCATTTAATGGGCAAATTTACTTAGTATAAAATCTAATTTTGAATCAAAATAAACTCCTTTATTTTAATCCAAATTTAAATCAAAATAAAACTATTTTATTTTAATTTATCCAATTTTGAATAAAACAAACTATTTTATTTTAATCAAAATCTTTAATCAAAATAAACTCCTTTATTTTAATTAATTATGGAATCCAATTCCATGTAAAAAAAAAAATCTTTAATTAAAGGATACACGGATATTCTTTCCTATTCACAAATAAACTCCTTTATTTTGAATAATATGAAATCTTATTTCATATCTAAATAAACTCCTTTATTTAAGGAAATTAGGATTCTCTTTCCTATTCACAAATAAACTCTTTTATTTTGAATAATATGAAATCTTATTTCATATCTAAATAAACTCCTTTATTTAAGGAAATTAGGATTCTCTTCCCTATTCACAAATAAACTCTTTTATTTTGAATAATATGAAATCTTATTTCATATCTAAATAAACTCCTTTATTTAAGAAAACATATAATTCAATTTCAACTCCAATTAGTTATCATGGAATCCAATTCCAACTCTAATTAGTTAGCATGAAATATAATTTTAAAATTAAATTAAACTTTTATTTTAAAATTAAAATAAACTTTTTATTTTAAGATTAAAATAAATATTTTATTTTAATTATATAAAATTATTATATATATATATATATAAATATATATTACGTATATATATATATATATATATAATCACCACTTGTTTCAAGTGCAAATGAAATCCCGTGGCCCATTTATGAATTCTGCAATCCTCATAACAAAAGAAGCTTTCTCATAAAAAATTATTCATAATATATATATATATATATATATATATATATATATATATATATATATATATATATATATATATATATATATATATATATTATTATGTAATCATATATGGTTTTAGTTTTTATATGTACATACCGAAAATATAATTACATGAATACTTTATATTAACATGCAGACTTCATGTCACTAAGTAACCATATAAAAGAAAAAGTTGGCCACGAAAATTCCTGTAACACTCACGTGAATCATTTAAAAAAAATGAACTTTGCAGGACACTTAAAAAAAACGTGAATCACTGATTTCCGTTTTTTTTTTTTTTTTAAAAAAAAAAATTTATATAATAAAATTATGCCCAATTAAATTGTTCTAAACACATATAAATATACATATCAAATTAAACAATTAATAATTCGCATAAAGGTTTGGCTCTGATGCCACTGTTAGGTTTGTAATATTCAAGAACGCAATCAAATTGCATAAAAATACGGAAACGTGTAAAATTAGAGTTTAAAAATTTACAAACCATATACCCGGATCACCCTTTATGCATAATTATTAATTAAACGAAAAGATAAAGAATAAAATCATACCCTTGAAGATCGAGCTTCCTCTCGTGCACAAGTTCACCTCCAAATCCTTTCGCTCAACTTGAATCTACCGGGGTTTTGTTCCTTCCTTTGATCAACGTTAGCCACCCATATGTTTGGCCTCTAGAGGTGATCCACCAAGGAAAAATAAAGATTCAAGAAGAAGGGGTATTGGCTCAACCCTAGTTTTCTATCTCTATAGAAAGGGCGTACTCTCCAACAAATTAGAATTACGTATGTCGTAAAAGTCAACAACCCCCTCATCCATAATAAGACTCCTCTTATTTATAGATGTGGGCAACCCACCTTAACAATTAAGGAATTGGAATTTATTTAATTAATTAAATTCTTTTAATTAATTAAGCTCCCTAATCTTATTAGGGATTATTAATTAAACTCCTTTAACTAATTTTCCTTCCTAATCCAAATAGAATAAATGAGAGTACTTTATATTAAATTAATTTCTAAACTCTTTTAGAAATTAAAATAATAATAATTGTAATAATATTAATAAGACTCCTCTTATTAATTTATATTTAATATTTCTAAAATATTAAATAATAATATTAAGCTATTTAATTTATTCTATCATCACCATAGATTAAATTAAATATACTTAACATATTATTACGATTATGCCATTAACTTCTTAAATAATTATTCTTCCTTTTATGGTGTGACCCTTTAGGTTCTCCATATTAAACCTATTGTGAATAAATCAATTAGAATAATTTCTAATCTTATTTAAATAAATAAATTAAATAATTTATTTATTTAAATAAATAATATTTATTCTACAATAGGATAAGCCTCCCTAATGATCAACGACTTTCCGGATAATATAGATTTCAACATTAATCATAAAAGAACCTTTGAGTAAATAGTTACCATACAATTCAATCCTTCCACCATACAATGTCCTAATTAAATATAAGACATGGAATTACTGTCAAGTCTTATTTTATTTAATTATATGTATTTCGATCCTTAAATGCACAACTCCAAATAATGCAAATTAGAAACTCCTTTCTAATTTCATTCTCCTTATGCCAAGGACTACTTTGGGTTGTCATTTATCGAATCACATAGGACATTTCTCTTCTTTATTAGAAGTGGTAGATTCTTTATCGATCATACATTATCTCCATGTATAACTTATTATACCCAAGCATACCCTTTGATATACCCAAAGGGTCTTAAGGAATAAGTCAAAGTATAACTCATCGTACATAAGATACTATGATGATCTCAAGTCCAAGGATCACTTGTACTACTATCACTACAGGAATTCCTATTGACAGGCAAGTAAAACTCCATTAGGTATTCCTTAGCGAGCCACGCTCAAAGATGAACTTATTCTCTAATAAGCACTTACATACTTGCTTTAGTGTCTCCACACAAATTGATCAGGAGTTCAATCATCCTCTTCCAATGAGCAAGCAACGATATACCAATCTATCCGGATTCACTAATCCCCAATTTAGTAATCCAATGATTGAGAACTATTTTAGTTTTAAGCTTTCAAAGAATTTAGATCTCATTAGAATGATCATCATCATTATTCTAAAAGCATTGCTTAAAACTATGGGTTTATCACATATTATAAAACAGCATCATGTAGATAATTAAAAGCCTTTAATAAATTAATATTTTTTATTAATAAATGAATAAGATTGTTACAAAGTATATGCTTTATCATCAAACATGATTGGCTTGTTTGCATACTACTTTCACATGTATGTTGTGCATGATTGTTCGTTTATGTGCAAGTCGTGTTTGCACTAGTTTTCTGCAGAAGCAGCCATGTCTTGGTTTGCACCAAGTTAAGCGTAGCCGCGCCACTCCTTAGTACAAACCAAGCGCGGCCACGCAGTCCTGCACTGAGATCTGAGTTCTGTTATTAAATTGAGAACTGATGCATGCTTATATGGTTACTCTAATCTGTAATACTTGTCCAGTATAGTAGTCATGTGTTAATAAGCATGTTATTGAAAGGAACCTATGATGAATTAGTAAATGGTGATTTCAACTATGACATAGTGTGTTAGGAACTAATCGAGTAATGTATTGATATATGTATAGAAGTATACTATGTGATGACTTGATTATTGTAAGTGTAAACACATATTAGTTTACACGTACTAATTGAAAGACCGACTTGTTAATGTTAGGTCAACGCAAGTTAGTTAAAGCTAGAATTACATTGTAGCTGAGCAAACAGGCATGTTCCTTGAACCCTAGTATTATTGTGTTGCAAATTTCCCTAACCTTACTCAAATTTATATTGAGCAAGTATCCGAACACTATTTTTATTATGTTGAAATGTTTCCTAACTTACACAACTTTATTTGTTGTGAAAGTTTCGAATCCTTCTTATATTGTATTGAGTAGGTTATTGTTGAATTGAAAGTTGTTCATTTAAACTTGAATCTTATTTCCAAGCATGTTATGAAGTGGTTTAATTACCTTACAATTATTCCACATCTATATTATTGATATTCTCACTTAGTGCACTTGAGTTCGTACAATCTTGGACTTGTACATCATTTAAAGTTAAAATAATTCTTGAACTGTGTGAGATAGAGTCTGAACCTTTGTTCGGTCAGACAAGTGTATGAATTTTAAAAAAGCTATCCAAACCTATTGAGGGTAAGGATTCTTAGACTGAAAGAACACCCCTTTCTATGATAAGGGAGTACCAGGTATCTAATATAAGATACACAGAGTAGATTTCAATGTTATGCATATACATAGTGTACGTGAGGTTGATCCCCTCATGTACTTATTCTGTAGCCAGTAACCAAAGGGTCAATTAGCTATTGATTCCATTGGAGTGTTATAGTTCAAAGTCTACTTAACTAGCAGTTATTCTAAAAGCAATCATTATCTTGCTTATAATATTCATATTGTTGAATCCATCAGATATTCATATTGTTGAATTCATTGCCATATATTTTTCTATTTATCATTATATATCCTTATTGTTATATTTAAACTTGTTAGGCAAACTTGTTGCTCATCCTTGCTATATCATGAATTATATTGCAGCTAAGCCCGAGACCTCTGGAAGGACAAGGGTAAAGGAAAGATGTAGAATAATGGCAAGGGGCAAACTTTTCCTTATGCCTAGTTTAAATTACTATTATGTAATATGAACCCTAGTATTTATTTTAGGGGATGACTATAAGATGATATTAAGGTTATCGTATCTTGGGACTAGTAACACCTTTTGAATGAACGACGTACATTTATTATTTTTCGCATTTTAGTTATCGTATGTTGTTTAGAGGTGGATGTTTGTATTTTATCGTGATGACCGAACCGGGGTCAGAGGACCCGGATTCGGGGGTGTCACAATTTCCACAAACTCTAAATTATAAAATTTGTATATAATTATGTCAAAACTCACAAACTTAAACATAAGCACCATAACTTCAATCACACGAAATTAATGTGGACATAAATAATGATATGTTTCCAAAATGTCTAACATTATCTAAATCTTCTTATATAAGTCAAATAGCCATATATGCATTCGTATTCATTGAGAAGATATGATTATAAATATAGGAAAGATGAAAATGAGAAGATTTTCTTTGTAAGGATTCCGTTGTAGCACCTGCTAATGATGTAGTAGAAGAAATACTACCATCAATGTTAAACATCATTTTTCTTAGATCTCTTACAAGTTAAGAAAGTAAGTGATCAAGAGTGCAAGAAACATTCACTTGACATGTCTATACTAACATTTTCTTACAAAAAAGGATCACACACATTCGTATTCATAGTTGTGTTACTTCCTTGGTGTTTAATATATGTGATGGCATGTATCCTTGTTCAATTCCCAATTAATCATATATGATGCACACTCATGTTATATATGTACATATACATCTATATGTATTTATAAGCATCATAAGTGGCATTGAGCTGAATTGTAAATCTCTAACAAGGGAATACAATAATTCATGCCAACATAGGTACCGCGGTATGATGGACCTCTACTCAGACCGTAGTTGGATGAGACGACGAAAGTCAAGTGCCCAGATAGGTGCTACAACAGAATTTAGAGCTGGTTGCCAAGTATTTCTAGATTATACGTATAGTCACCCGGAATGTGTTAGTGGTTAGAACAAGATAAGATGTCCTTGTTTGAAGTGTAAGAATGTAAATTATATGGACAGAGACATAGTAAACTATCATTTACTTATTTTTGGGTTTATGAACAATTAAGAAGAATGTTGGTGGGCACATGGGCAGAGAAGAGATAGTGGCATCGCACAAGTACAAAATCCAGGCAGCAGTACCAATCATATGAATGACATGGTTCATGATATTACAAGGTTGAATTTTGATTGGGAACAAGGCAGAGAGAAACCTATGAATTCTGATGCCAAAGCATTCTTTAAGTTGTTAGACGAGGGTAGCAAACCGTTCTGGCATGTTTGCATGAAGCATACTACATTGTCTGCAGTGGCGTCATTACTTAACATCAAGCCTGATCACAACATGAGCCATGAGTGTTTTGAGTTACTCTTGAGGGCCATTAAGAGTATGTTGCCTATTGGTGAAAAATTGCCCGATAACTACTACTATTGTAAAAAAAATGGTGAAGAAGTTGGGTCTTGGATATCAAAAGATCGATGCATGTCTGAATGATTGCATGTTATTTTTATAAGGAAAATGAACATAAGACAAAGTGCACGTTTTGCAGTCATGATCGATTTAGGCCTAATAAAGAGGGTGTGACTACAAAAAAGACGAATATACCTTTTAAGATTTTAAGGTATTTTCCAATTACCTCTCGGCTCAAAAGATTGTACATGTCTTCAAAAACAGCTAAACATATGACTTGGCATGCGAAATCTCAAACCAAAGATGGATAACTGAACCATCCCACAGATGGGCAGGCTTGGAAAGATTTCAACTTAGCACATCCAGGGTTTACATTGGAACCTAAAAATGTGAGGCTTGGATTGTCCACTGATGTTTTCAACCTGTTCGGCTACTCAGCTTTTCCGTACTCCTGCTGGCCTGTGATTGTTACTCCGTATAACTTGCCTACTTGGATGTGTCTGAAACAGCCATACTTATTTCTTTCACTCGTGATTCCTAGTCCCAAGAGTCCTGTAAAGAACCTAGATGTTTACTTGAGACCTCTTATAGACGAGTTGAAGGTATTGTGGGAGGATAGAGTACAGACTTGGGATGTTTCCACGAAAACAAATTTCAACCTTAGGGCAGCGGTTATGTGGACCATAAGTGACTTTCCTGCTTATGGTATGTTATCTAGATTGAGTACACATGGGAAGTTAGCTTGTCCATATTGTATGGATCATACAAAGTCTTTCAATCTATCAAATGGTCGAAAGCCATGCTGGTTTGATTATCATTGTCGTTTCTTGCCGGTAGATCACCTCGAAGAAATAGAGAACACTTCAGGAAAGGGAAAGTAGATCATGATATGCCAGCACCGCGACTGTTGGGGACGGAGATGCGTGACCGTGTGATGAGATTGTCGGTCATCCCATTCAGTAAGATTTCCTCTAACATCATCGAATGGGTTTGGCGTTTCTCATAATTGGGTTCGGAGAAGCATCTTTTTGGAACTGCCTTATTGGTCTAAAAATTTGATTTGTCATAATCTAGATGTGATGCATATTGAGAAGAATGTGTTCGACAATGTGTTTAACACCGTGATGGGTGTTGCGGGCAAGACGAAAAAAAATGATAAGGCATGGTTGGACATGAAAGATATTTGTAAGCATCCTGGATTAGAACTTTATGAATCTACTAATGGTAAGATGGTCAAACCGAATGTAAGGTACACATTGTCCAAAAAGTAGGTTGAAGATGTGTGCACATGGATAAAGTCTCTGAAACTACCAGATGGATATGCGTCAAACATTGCAAGGTGTGTTATAGGTGGAAAATTGTAAGGGATGAAGAGTCATGACTGTCATGTGTTCATGGAGAGACTCATGCCTATAGCATTTTGGGACTTACTTGATAAACCAATATGGGATGCTTTGACTGATCTTAGTCATTTCTTCAAAGACATATGTTCAAAAATGTTAAATGAAAAGGACATGTCTATACTTGAGAAGAACATCATTGAGATCACGTGTAAGCTTGAAAAAATATTCCCTCCTAGTTTTTTCGACTCTATGGAGCATTTGCAAATCCATCTACCCTATGAAGCTCGTGTGGGTGGCCCAGTTCAATATAGATGGTTGTACCCTTCCGAGAGGGTCATGGGAAACCTTAAGAGGAAGGTGAAGAATAGAGCTTATGTCGAGGGGTCGATATGTGATACATATAGTTTCGATGAGATATCTACGTTTGTCTCAGACTATTTACCCGACGAAGTCTTGACAAAGGCCAATCGAGTCCCGAGACATGATGATTGGGGCAATGTTGTACTAAATGGTCGGCTTTCTGTATATGGTTTATCGGGTCGCGCGTATAGAAAAGGAAAGTGCATATTCCTTTCTGAGCAAGTTTTACATGTTGTGCATACTTACATTCTTCTCAATTGCGAGGAGATTGATGAATTTATGAGGTATACATGTAAAATTCATATGTATTAGACCTATATCTTAACCTGCGGTCTCATATTAATATATATTTATAAAATTGTATAGAACATATTATGAAGAGTTAAAAGCAAATCAGCCTGGCATCACTGATAAAGATATTCAAGTTTGATAAAAAAAATTCTCTTTGGCTAAAAGACAAAGTAAGTTAAGTTAATTAAGAATGACATATATTGTATTAATTTATGAATGTATTTAATTCAATAGAATTTTTATAGGCTCTTAATGAGGGAATGATTCCTCTAAATATACAAGTCCTAGCTATGGGTCCAGACAGGGACCAAGTCATTCGCAATAGTTACAAAATAAATGGATGTGAATTTCATACAAAGACATATGCTCGCGGTAAAAGAATAACTAATACTGGAGTGTGTGTTCAAGGAGATTGTTACAATGAGCTTGGTTGTGCCTTTTATGGGGAGTTGGAGGAAATCATAGAGTTGTCGTACAAGGGCACGTACGGGGGTCATATTAACTTGTTCAAGTGTCGTTGGTTTGATTCAAAAAAAGGGATACGTGTTGACAGACATGGAATCGTCAATATTGACCTCCATAGGTCGGCGTACTCCAACGAACCGTTTATTTTACCAACAAAAATAGTACAAGTATACTACACTCCTAGTTTTGTTAGGAAAAGGGATAGACCACCTACAGATTGGCAAGTTGTAATTTATACTCATGCGCGCAGTCGTGTCCAAGTAATAGACAGGGATTTCTACCAAGATGAGATGCTTTATAGACTTCCTATAATAAATATAAAGGACAACAATGATGTAATCCAGTTAGAGGGTGGAGATGAACCTGATGAATTGGATCCCTAGACAGTTATTGTGCCAAATGACATTGAAACTGGGGAAGAGTTATTGACTGACACTGACAAAGAATCTGAAGAAGAAGATGGTTATGAATCTCTGATACTTATACAAAATGATTCTGACTCAGACAACGATTTTCATTAAAATGTATGTTTAGTTTTAATTGTATTACAATGAATTACATATAGGAATGTTCTCTATATCCTTAACATGTTTATGTACCTTTCATTTATTATTGTCGTAGTTAACTATTTTGCAGTCATGTTTATGTACCTTTCGTTTATAGTAATCGTAGTTAACTATTTCATATAATTAATTGTCACTATTGTCCTTTTCTATAAAATGTATGTTTAGTTTTAATTGTATTACATACAATTACATATGTACATGTTCTCTACATCCTTGACATGTTTATGTACCTTTCATTTATAACTCATACTAACATCCTAAATTTTTTATTTATAGATGTCTTCTGAACCAGCAGCACAAAAGCGCAGGTTGGGTTGGGGCCCTTATCATGTGTCGAAGGCCCCGGCTAATCCGGATGATCGCATTCTCATACAGATCCGCCCTCCTCCAGAAAGCACGTAAGTTAAAACAACGTGTATATATAAGGGTTTAATATTTCCATTGTTATAAATATATTTTAATGTAAATTATTTTATATTGTAGTGATTTTTAAGATAGTAAAATTTTGAACTACATTTCACAATTATAAGCTATGTAATCGGCCTTTCACGCTGATGATTACATAAAGCACACCTCTCGCCCATAAGGATGCAGTTTGGACTGAATTTCAAGTATATTTATTTATCACTCTGATAGATAATACACATTTAATCAAATAATATTGTTTAGTAATGTTGGATTATGGTAATATAACAGTTTTAATATTATTATAGTTGTTTTATTTGCAGAAGCGGTATAAATGGGATGACACACAAGCATCAGTTATTCAGACACTGTTCTGGAAGAAGTGCGCCATCCGAACTAAAGATAATCTGAACAAGGAACGACAGAAAGACCTGCACAATGTTGAGATTGACCATCTAGAACAAGGTGAGCAGTATATGCATGAGCATAACCCCTGGTGGTGCGTACAACCCATATGGGTGCAGATGTGTGACCAGTGGAGAGCTAAGAGCTGGGTCAAGAGAGGCAAGACAACCGCCTTGAACAGATCCTCAGGTGTATCTGAAGGTGAAAAGGCTAAAGGCACGTACAAGGGTAGCAGTATATCACAGCTACAACATATTGCTGCCAGGGTACGTATGTATAGCAAGCTTATTGGCTTAGTTATTTGTTTTTATGTTTATAGTTATGTTTTGTAGCTAAAATATCATATATTTAGATATTAATATGAGAACATGAACTGTAGGAGTCTCAGTCTCAAGGTCAACCTATCAATTGGTTGGATGTGTATGTGGCCACCCGTGATGGTCTGCCTGATGATGTTCAGATAGTGGTAATAAGTTAACTTTATACTAATATGTTGTTTATAAATTATGACGACCTTTTTTAGCATTTTTTTTATTTATTTTTAACTATTTAATTGTTGACCTTCTGACATAACACTTATAAGGGCTATCCTGAAGGCACCCCGCGTCCGTCGATTAATCAAGAATTGTGGGAAAGGGCATCCATCGTAAAGAAAAACTATGTTAAAGGTCAAGCACAAAAATGACGCCCGACCATCAGTGGCACAGGCAGCTCTGTTACCCAGTCTACACAATTATCAGGTCATCCAGCCTATCATACTCTTGCTGACTGTGTGAGAGTGATCTGTCAAAATCATGATCTTCTTCGTATACTAGGCGGGCATCTGCATTCTCTTAGTCCTGATGAGTTCGAGGATGAAGTGGCGGCAGCAGCAACATCACAACATCAGGGTGGCGACCAGGTATATATATCGATATTGTTACTATCACTGTCTTACTTATATATTTCACTACATTGTCTATTATTTAGCTTTCCCCAAGTCATAGCAGTATTAACACATGTAACATATATGTTTTATTCTTTTGTTAATTACAGGGTACTAATTTGGATGATCCATGAAGAGTTAGACCAGTCATGTTAGATTTTAAAGCCTTGCTAAACTTGTTTTTTTGATTTTTAAAGCCTTGTACTCTTTTAGATTCATTCTTTGGAGAATTGTATTGGTTTACGATTCTATTATATGGATGTTTACGATTGTATTGTGTTGTGTTGGTTTAGGATTCTATTATATGGATGGATGTTTATCATATAGTAGTTATCATGGATGAATATTTATCATATGGTAGTTATCATAGATTGATGCTTATATATACTATTGTGTGTTGGGATAGAAAGCAGGTACAAAGCAGGTTATTTTTGGGAAATCAATAAAACAGGAAAAATATTTATATAAAAAAACATCTACGAATGACGCGCGTTCGTTCGCTAATAATAAATGAATCACCGCGTTACCTTCTTGGAAGTTAGCGACCGATGCGGTTGCTATTATCGGTCGCTGACATGTGTGCCACATCACACCTGATAGATGACTCATCATGAGTCAGAATAGCGACAGATGTGGTCACTGATTGCGACCACTACTAAGTTTGTCATTATTGTTATCGATATCCATCCAAATGACGGATTACCTACGATTAATATTATTATTGGCGTGCGACGCGTCTAATGAGTTATCTCACGATCATATCGATCACGATAAGCCTTTTTGTTGTAATGGTAATAAGTTTTAGATAACTATTACTATTTATCATGATTTTTCAATCATTAATATCGTATTTATATGATTTAAATACCATATAATTCCTTTATCATTAATATTTATTTAATATTAAATATTAATAAAAATCATTACATAATATTATAATATATTTATAATATCTTAAAGTATTTTTAATACCTCAAAATCATATTTATATGATTTTTAAACAGATTAAATCCATTATCCGATAGTTTCTATTAATATTAAAATATTAATATTTTCACGAAAAAATATCAAAAGTTATATTTTATAACTTAAAATATTTTTATAACACTTAAATCAATTTTATATGATTTTTAAATCATTAATTCTATTTTTACATAATTTATTTAATTCATTTATTTAATAAATTAATTACCATTAATAATAAATTATAAATAAAATTCACTTTAAAAATGTTAAAAGTCATCAAAAATAACTTAAAATATTTTCTAACACCATAATATATTTTTAAATGATTTTTCATGTATTAAAATCATTTTTTAGTAATTTATTTAATATTATAATTAAATAAATTAAATACCATAATTATTCCAAAAAATATTAAATATTTATGAAATATATTCAAAATTATTAAAAACATATTTTTAGGCTTTAAAATAATTTTTAGGAATTTAATATTAATTTTTAATAATTAAAAACTAATTTTTTCTAATTATTTAATAAAAATATTAATTTTCAGAAATTAATTGTAGCTAAAGGGCCTTATAGCGACGAAACTGTCACTATAGGTGTTCTTGAGTGTTCTTGGGCCAAACCCAGAAATGCATGTTAGTTGTCGAGTTACCAGGTTTGACCACCATTTAATCCATGATCCTAGGTTTTCTGGGCAGACTAAAGTATTTAGATTGTAGTATAAATGTAATACTATTATTATCAATCAAGTTCATGGCCAACACATATCGTATCTGAGAGATCTAAGCTCTCAAAATCATTGTCAGACATGTTCTTCAGTTTATGGATTTTCTAGAATTGAAGAACAGTCTTAGGTGCCTACTTTCGATCCTTATAACTTGCACTACAGGTCTACTTTGTATGATTTAATGATTCACACTTGTAGAATACATGTCAGGGTACAATAACATATCATCAGATCATCATAACATCAAAACATGTGCAAGATCGGGCATGCTCAAACCATGTCTGAAAATTCGGCACTTGAAGATTTTGAGTTTTCCAGATTTGTTCGTCAAGTAGTTTGGTCAACCTACTTTGACCTCTTATAACTTTGATTCTATGTAATATCTAAGTGATCTAATGGCTTGGATGTGTAGTTCTTATGTTAGACAACAAATCTATTACAACAACATGAACAAATCACTTAACAAAAGCAAGATCCATGGCCTGCAAAATGGTTGTCAGATTTTCTAGGCAAAATCTGGGTTTTCCAAAATAGCTAGTCAATGTCGGTCAACGCACTTTAACCCTTAATAACATACAATCTACACATGATCTGGGCTTGATTCAAGTTCCAGATCAAAGCATTTACAACATACTACAAGTCTATAGCTTAAAATAGAACAAATCATTAACAGGGAAGGATCTACAGCCTATGACATTAGGCTGTCAGACAATTTTTTTCTAGTTTTTTCAGATGTCTAAAAACTTAATTTGCGAGCACTTTGATGTTATGGATCTATGTTCTAGCAACCCAGATCACTAATTGACACCCTTTAACACAACTTAAAACAACAAATCATAACAAATAACATTGTTCACATGAATTTCTATGTTTAGGGTTTTTATACCTCTATTATGCTTTGATCCTTGAATCTGACTTTGATGATCTGATCTTGAGAGGCTAAATCTTGAACATGGCTTATCTTTTCTGTCTCTCTCACTCTAAATTTTGGATTTTTAGAGAGGGAAGGAGGTTGGCAAAAATGAAAAATAAAGTGAGATTTCTCTCACTTTAATCCTATATATTTTGATCCATTGAACTTGTATGGCATAAATGATCAATGGTGGCTGATATAATGTGATATAAGTCACATGCTAGAGCTAGGGTTGTTTACCAACTACAACTAGGGCAAAATTTACAAGTTAGCTAATAAAGAATGCAAAAAGATCATTTTGGACATTTAGCATACAGTTTTAATAGCTTTCAAGTCATTTGCTATAACCCTTAGGGTTTGGACCCTTAGGGTTTGATCCTAAAGTTTAAAAAATTTCTAAGATTTCCAATTTAGGTTTTAAAGTAGAAAAAAATAAATTAGGATTTCTAAATTATAATTAGGATTTCCTAATTAGATTAGGGCTTCCTAATTACTTAGACTTAAACATTAGGATTAAGGTTTCCTAATTTAGCAATTAGGGTTTCCAATTAGAAATTAGGGTTTCTAATAATTAGATTTTCTAATTATTAGGGTTTCAAATAAATCATTAGGGTTTTCCCTAATTAGATTATAATTAATAATGCTTAAGCCTTATACTAGCATTTGAATTCCTAAATTATGGTTTTCAACTTCCAAATTAGGGTTTCAGATTCCCGGAACTAAATTAGGGTTTTTAGAGCTGGTATTAGGGTTTCTTATCAATTGCTAGGGTTTTCTAATTGAACGTTGACGTTTTTAATGTAATATTAGGGTTTGTCACTAATATAGGTTATCTGACCAACCCTTGACCCTTAACCACATACTGTATACATACATAACCATACACACAGAGTATATACACTTATACCCTTAATCCTGAATAATTCACCACAAAAATTTCAAATCCATAAAAATTTCTTCCCAGAAATGTCAAATCCATTTACTTATTTTTATGTCTAGGTTTATTATTTAACCTTAAATCCATAATTTAAGATTTTAATAAATTGTCTAAATTCTCGGGTCGTCACACATTTCATTCGTTTAGCTACGTTAGGGGAAAACGTGAAGGAAAACGCTTAATGGTGAAAAGTGTTTTTTAGTTTTTCGGAGATCCGAAGAATACGTAAAAGTTAATCGATATAGGAAAGACGAAATATCCAAAAATATTTGGATGCCGAGAATCACAGTTTTCAAACTGTCAGACGAATTCCGCAAGACGGAAGCACGAAGCTTCCAAGGGAAGCTTCGTGAATAGTAAGGAGGTGGAATAGTAAGGAGGTGTGAATAGTGATTTCAGGGGTAAAATGACTATTTTGCCCCTAGCCTTGGTTTTCTATAAATAAGAAGCTTAATTCATTTGTTTAGGATTTTGAAAATCCTATAACATTTGAGAGAGAGAGAGAGAGAGAGATTTCGGATGAGAAAGAAGAGGAAAAGCTTGCCCGAGTGCACGCTTTGTCCGATGGAGGAAGATTAAAGTAGGGAGGTAATCTGAAAACCTAACTTCTAATAAATTTTCTGTAAGTTTTCTATGTTAAAACATAGCTTAATGACAATAAGAGTTAAAAGATGTTAGGAATGATTTCATATGGTTGAAATCATTGAGAAAAGAAGAAATAAGAATTAAAATTTTATTTTATAAATTTCTTAAGGAAGTATAAGATTCGTAATGAATTTGAGCGATCCGAGTGAATCATATGAATTATATGGTGAAATAAGTAAGGAATGGTGTTTTATAACATTAAATTCTAAGAAAAAGTAAAATCATAATCAAAATATCGATTAAAAATGAAGAACGAGCGAAGAACGCGAAGAACGTTGTTGATGGACAAATTTAAAATCATCGTAGGATAATTGTTGTTCATGGACAAGTTTAAAACCATTGCATATAAGTTAGATGCTTATTGCTTGGTTAGGAATGGTAGAAATGTTCATGAAGAACGGATTAAAACTGAGCTATAACGAAGTTATGACAAAAATTTTGTAAAAGACGAACGAGAATTAGAAAGTTAGTAAATGAACCCTAATGTGTAGGGTTTCATAAGAAAGTAAGAGAACGTAGAAAACTTGAGTCATGGACTCATAAACGAATAAGTTTCGAGTTCGGATGACCGAATTACGGACGAACGAAGAACATTAATAACGTAAAAATGAACGAAGGACAAAGATTAGGACAATTGAATGGCACGTTAACGAATTCAGAATGAAGTTCTGTCTAAGGGATATTGAAGTACGTAAGATAAGGAAGTGAATGTGTTTGGAATGACCTCGTTTCGAGTTATATCGAATAAGTTATGGAAGCGGGAAGTAAGCGTCTCAGAACTATCAAAGACTTAGAAAAAAAATTTATGAACTAGGGCTTGGCGCCACGGCGCCAGCCATGCTATGTAATGCGACGCTGCAGCGCCAAACTAGGGAACCGACTACTGAAGACTCATGCCACGGCGCGAGAGATAGAAGGGAGAGTGGCGTCGCAGCGCCGTTATAGGGAAAAAGCCAGTAATGAGCTTTTAACTGCTCAAAACCAGGGGGAAGTGTACCGAAAGCTAATGAACGTGTAGTTCATCAAGTGTAACACTTAATAAAGTGTTTTAAACCTTTAGTAAAGGTTGAACAGAAAGATTAAACGAGATTAAATGACAAAGAATGTAGACGCGGGTTATAGAACCGATATCCGGGGACCGTAGTCGCGATAAATGAATGTGGGGGATTGCTATGATTGTAATTTCTTAGACATTGAGTGATGAGGGTAATGAATAACATTTCGATGTTATGTTGTGGTATGAAAGATAAGTTTAAAGTGTATAAACGCTGTGAACACAACAAAGTTAAGTTAAATGATCGGTCTTAGCATACAACGAACCGTATGGCTTTAACATTAAGGAAGAATAACGAATGGTATTAAGAAAGCCGTAATGAACGGTAATAAGATTAACAAAAGCGGAATGTGGGTTGTATGGAGAATGTTAGAATGAAATGTAAGCATTGAACACTTTAATTGACGTAAAGGTTGAGTGTACGCAAATACTAAACGGATAAAACCTACACCCCGTGTATGGTATGACCGTAAGATAATGAAGATCAATGATTAAACCATGAATGGTAAAGAACTGAATTAAAGACAATGACGTTAACTTAACGAAGCCTACTTAATGATTAACTTGAATGATCGATCTGAGTATACAAAAGACTGTATTACTTAGACGATAAAGAATGAATCCTGAGGTATGGCATTTAGTTGTCAGGAAGCCATAAGGAATAAGAAATTAACTTAACGAACATTATAGTTTAATGGTTCGGATAAGTTAAGATAAGTTAGGTTGTGGTACAATCGTAACCTTTGATGGTTGACATATGGGAGTTGGGCTAAACAATTCCTTTAGAGAGCGAAGGTATATACGAAACTGGCAACCGAGCTAACTCACTTTGATGGCAGTGTAGATGAGACGGGTACTTGGTTGTTGGTTATTTGTGGGAAACCACTTAGAGTACCATATGGACTACTAGTAGAGAAGCGATGTGTGCTGAGTCCTAGAGAAATTATAAGAAGAAGATAAGAATGTAAATCATTAAAGATGATGAACATTTTGAGTAAGACATCTCCGTATATCATGAAGCCGTAAACTGGTAATGAAAGTTGGTCGCGTGAACTTAGATTGCAAGAATGCAAACCCTAAGAAGTAAAGATAAGTTAAAACCAATGTGTAAGTCAAGTATATGACTAATTGGTGTTTATGTTTTCTTCTTATGTATTATGTGATGCCCCCAAATCCAGGTTACCTGACCCCTGAGTTTGGTACTCAGGATCCACAATATAATAAGCATCTAACTACCCATTCATATAGAAATAGTAATACATAAGTCATTAACAGAGATTGTTAATACATAAGTCCCAGGTCCACTAACCTTAACATTACAGACATATCCCTTATATATAAAAAAGGGTTTATAATACAACATAATAATAATAATGTTCATAACTAATTAATAACTATGCCTTTTCCTTTGTTCTTCTTCTTCGCAAAGACTTTTCTAGAACTTCGTCCCTGCATTTAAAAGTTTTATTTAGCAAGGGTGAGCAACAAATTTGCCCCGCAAGTTAAGACATACAATAAATGTATAAGAATTTAATAATGACAGACTATCTATTTTGATAGAATAAAACCAAAGTTCGGAGAACTTTGAAATAGCTGAACAAACCTCCAACTTCTAATAAGTCTTCTCACAATCTATGCAACACAATAATTTGATAATAAAAGAGTACAACGCTTTCAAAGTTTCTACGATATCCTAATGAATAATCAGGAATCAATTCTACGCAATAACAAGGTGGAATGTTTTCCAGATTTTCTGCTGAGTGATCACACAAGATCTTGAACTTATCTTCTCGGGTAGATATCAAAGATACTTTGATATATACTCAGGTGTATCAGATAACCATAAAGATTAAATCATACCCCTCTGCAAGTACTTAGAGCCGGCCAACTCCTTGTACCCTATATTATGCATAATACTTAATCGTGCGTAAAGGCCGAGTATACGACCAATAAAATATTCCCTTTATATAAAAGGTTGTTCTTCTCAGTCTCAGAATAAAGATTTTGATTTAATAATGAAATACTACTGTGATTTTAATTTCTAATTACTTCTCGATCTAGCCGAAATAATTGGCATTGATCGGTCAATAATAATTGAATTATCTTCTCGAACCTATCAAATTCTAACAAATATTCGTCTAGCCAGAATAATTAGCTAAGATATTTCTCAACATAATTCGACAATAAACAGGAATTATCTGTACTTTCAATATTAGCTTCTACAGATATGAATATCCAACAACAGTATTCTACAAGTATATTCTCAGAATCAATAATTCAATTTGAATTAATAAGCATGCAATAACTGCGAATAATCAACAATAAATCATTGGACGTGATCTTATTAACAATAATTAACCACAATAATAATTGAACAATATTAACTCAAGGTTGAGTTAAGGAAACTTGTCTTTCGCGTTGATTACTGCTACTCAAATAAACTTATTTGCGTTCGTAAGACCTATAATTAACAATATCAGTCTCATAATTAGCACAATAATTTATAAAGACGCAACAATCGTATTCTACAACAAACATTTC